>JAMWFC010000115.1:0-160805 GCA_027475525.1 Macrolepiota albuminosa
CATCATAGAGAACAGCAAGTAGGGTATCAAGGCGAGATGGCCGAGCGGTCTAAGGCGCCAGACTAAGGCCAAAGCAGCAGCTGCTTACCAATTATCTGGTCTTTCGGGGCGTGGGTTCGAATCCCACTCTCGTCACATGTTTTTATTTCGTTCCCAGCTGCTTACCAATTATCTGGTCTTTCGGGGCGTGGGTTCGAATCCCACTCTCGTCACATGTTTTTATTTCGTTCCCCTCTGACCCGAAAGAGCAACAGAGACCCTGGGACTGAATTCTCGTAACAGTAGGTAGTAGGTACATTAATAACATAGAGAATTGAAAATTGAAAGAGAAAGGGGAAAAAAAGTATTACAAAACTTAACACGAGGAATCACCAATTCAAGTTCGCTTTCCTGCAGTACTATTATCTATATATGAACATCAAGACGTATCTAGCACTACTGTAAGGTGCACTTCAAGGTGTTGCAACTATGGTAACAGATAGACCTGGTTAGCCTTGACAAGGAATTTTGCTCTTTCCTATCTTGTCTTCCCCTGCAACTAGGAATAGCACATTTCTACAAGCCTGGATTTCTTCAAAAATGTATGCCTCTTTCTGCATCGTCACAACATGACATTTACAAGATAACCATTGATCATGATATAGACCTGGATGTTTTTTTTGGAAACAGCGTTTTGGTTACAGTATGGCGAACAAGAAAAAGCATTTGACCATGACGGGGACTGAAAGGTAACTTCACACAGATGCAAGCACACTCGCTATTGGAATTCAAGGGCACATGTACATGTGGCTCATTCACGCACTTGATAAATGATGTGTCTCTTGTTTGCAGTGTGTACTTTTCGATGGATAACTCACTGATATATGGCTTCAAGGTAGAAGAAGGTACAGTGTCAAAAGTCATATAGCCAACAAAGTACAATCGCGTAAGTACTGGCCTACGTACATGATGTAGAAGAAGATTCATATAGGAGCGCCACAGCAGATTGCGTTATTACCATAGTCACCAGTTTCGTGCATAGCGTTATGTCAGTGATGAGGTACCCCTGGTTCCCTTTGATTCGCTTTCCTTCTCGTCTTTTCTACCCTACCCTCTCCATGCTCCCCGGCACTTTCTACTCCCACCTCCCGATCATGTCTCTGCTTTACACGCCGAATTTTCCATAAGGCGTAGTACAGCGACAAAGCCCCGTTGATGAACGTAGACGCTGCTGTGACTACGATGGTGACCTTTCCAGTCGTTGAAAATTCTCCGTGCTGAACTCCGAAGATATTTGCAATCGTTGATATGAGGCCGGCCAGTGAATTAAGGAAACCAGGCCTTTTGAACAATAAGTAAATTAATTTACGCAATGCTTCATGACAAAAGATACACGGACATGAAAACACTGTTCAGGAGCCAAATGTAATTGTACATCCATTTCCACCAGAGATAACACATCCCGCCTGCGCCTATTCCACAACACACAAAAGCAATAACGAACCTGCCTCAAACCGAAGCCTTGTTGAACAGAGACAACTCGAATCTGGAATTTCAGGTCTTACAAAGGTACATGTGCGACCGCCTTCAGTACTTGTTTCCCGACATCGCTTGATGCCGCAGCTTCCGAGCTCTGCAAGCTCGTGAATGTTCCTGGGAACAGAATGAACCCAGCCAACAATATCCATGTGAAGAAAGACGCCATCATGTTGTCCAGCCGAGGGATAGTGTCAAGCGCCAGGAGCATGTTCACATACTTTGTCTGGGAAGGCCGAGGTTCATGGTCAGGATGGGTACCGCTTTGCTGTCGAAGCGTCGAAAGATGAGGCTGAGCAGGCTTGCGCGGGACGGATGTAAGGGTAGATTGGTGGGACATCACTGAGTTGAATGAAGGGGAAATAACAATTTATAGGAATCTTATGCAGATTCATGCTGATTCTCGCACGTGAGGACGCCTCATGGATGATCGGCCAAACTTGGAGAACTCTCGACGATGAATGGAAAGTCTTGTGTCAATTGATGAGTAGATGAGCCTTCCAAAGACGAATATAGGTCAGAGCTGGTCATAAGAGAGATCCGGATTTGATCATTGCTGATTATCTAAGGCGTCTACTTCCATCAATCATGGGGCAACGTTTTGCCTAAAATGGAACACGTCGGAATTGCACTCGACGAACCAGTTGGACTACCTGTCCCATTAGAACAAACATTGTTACTATACTGTGACCCGTTACGCAGAGTGGACAAGGCTCTGGTACTGCCAGTCATTTTCCATAGCGGGAACCCGAACCGCTACATCAGATGAGCAGTCTCAGAGCTTTGATTCTCCCAAGTTCAAGTTTTTCAGGTGGCACAAGGCTTTCAGCAGCGCATAAAGAATGGTCCGATAAAAATGTTGCAGCAGGATTCGTGTAACGGGTACAGGGTGAAGTCAGGAGCCTAAGCAATCACACGGACTGGGGTCCCAAATAGACGAACAGGCTAGAGAATAACGAAAGGACCACCAGAAAGGGAAAATAATCTATAATCTACGTGTCACGTGAGGCTATTCTATATAGGCCCCGGGAAGCTCCCGAGAAACCTTGTCCGCGAAATAGCGGATTTGAGGGGAAATTTTGACTAAATCTAAGTCCCAACTTTGCGGATTTGAGGCCTCTGATCATGCAAACTTTGTTTGAGGCTCAGCCGGATGTGACCGGTTCGGCGCGATCACATCACGATAACTGCAGAGGCAGCAAAATTCTGAGCATTAAGGCAATCTGAGTCCCTTAATTGAGGTGTATGACAGATTCTCAACGTGAATTTACGTATCGACTTGTTACATGTGTGATAGCACAAAAAAAAAGAAAAAAAAGAAAATTTCCTTTTTAAGGCATATGTTTTGCGTATGTTGTCCGTTATTGCGGATTTGAGGGTCGAGATGTGGGAAATTTCTGGACAACTCGGGAGCTTCCTGGGGCCTGATAATATTTTGCATGTAATCTTACAATTCAGAGCTATGTACATAGGGACCTTGCAGGTATCATGATGAGTCCCTGACATGTCCTGTACTCTCACACAATGAGTACTAGAGACTTGCCCTATGGCGATATCGGTGGAATACCCTTGGCAGCGATGTCGGCTACGAATATTTTGGTTTCGGCCATAATGACGAGTCTCCCGACAGTGGTAAACACCAGATTGGCCGAGGTTGTTCCCAAGAAGATTTTACCGAGTAGAGTACCTTCATCGTTCCAGACCTAACCTCTTCCGTCAGCAGAAGGAATCGAAAGTGACTCAGCAGAACAAACCTGGACGCCATCCCCACACCCGGCGTACACGTTCCCGTTGGTATCGACTTCAAGACCGTCAGGAACTCCAGTGTCAACATAGGCAAAAACGCGGCGATTCTTGAATACATGTGTGCGCGGATCCACATCGAATGCATATCTGGCAAGAAGTGATATCAGTATAAATGATATGATACCAAGTTTGATAACAATTGCATCGGTCCATGCCGACAACGGAATCTGGAAATTGATAAATTGATTTACATTGTCGCGGGTTCAGTTTGATTGTTTCCCAGAAATCCACCAGTGGCCCCCGTATCTGCGCTATGGTTCATGGCTTTATAATGCTTTCTTTAGACGTCTCAAGTCAATGCTCACATGTAGCCAATAGTTCCATCAGCATTGAAGGCGATTCCGTTGCATTTGTCAAAGTCAGTAGCCACGACCCGCACTGCCCCAGTCACCGGATCAAAGCTGTATACTTGGTTGGGAAGTAATGGGTTGGGGCGGAAATGGTTGAGGAAGCCATATCTGTTGGTGGAGAGGTGAGCCTATATCAAGAGTGCACTCGAAGCAATACGGCGTGAGTCAGATGTCAACGAAAGGACTTACGTGACATCAGTAAAAAACAATTTTCCACTCGGGTGTACTTGAATATCATTTAAGGAATTGAATTGTCGCGCAAAGAAGTTGTCCAAGAGGACCGTGACATTATTTGGAGCTTTAGGGTTCACAAGAGCAACTGAAGGTGGTAGCGACCCACGCCCAGACGTGACGAGTAAGAGCGACGAATTGTATGGCCCTGTTCCTCCGTTTGTCATTTGAATGGTGTCGGGAAGATCGAGCTATTATTTCAAGGCATTGGTATGAGTGAATAGTGCTACCTTGTCAAGACTTACAAGCGTGACAGGGACGTTGATAACAGTTTCATTGAGCGCTAATGCGTTGTCGACATCCGTCAGATTGATTTTGCCCAGAACATTGTTGTGATTCAAATCACTCATTCCCAGTGGGCCCCCGTCGTTACTGGCGAAGAACACTTCGTTAGTGTCAGGCACATAGACAGGAGCCTCATGCGCAAAGGCAAAGGTCGAATTAGACGCGATCTCCCGAACTGACGGATTTGGCCCGAGGATTGCGAGGAAACCAGTGTCAAATATCTGGAAGAAAGGAGGCGGCGTTGAAGTTGGATTGAAGAGGGTGTTAAAGGCTGACTCGCGAAACGTTGCGTTGGCACCCATCACAGCGAATGATTTGGGATCTACGAACTATTGGAGGAAAGATCTGACAGGAACTAATAATAATGAAGTACAACGTACAACTGAATTCTCTGGGATTTCGGGACTTTGGGCATTGCTACCGAAAGCATTGAAAACCATACAATAAACCAGCAAAGCGACAAAAGCAGATGAGCACGACATAATCTTAAGCCTAAACTATGAGAAGCTTGCGTTTTTCTCTTGCTTCAACGGTGAGGAACTCGCCTTTGGCAATCGGTTTGAGCTTCGGTATTTTATAGCTTCCTTCATATACCATTTTCAAGACGTCAAACCAAGCCAAACATGGATCTGCTTTAGAGGCAGAGTTCACACACCAGGGCAAGGGTGACGATGCATTACATGGAGGACCCTATATTCGTTAAACGTTAAAACGTTAATTCATGATAAATCATGTGTTTTGGCTGTCGCGAGTTACGAACTGCCACTTGAGATCCTTTTTTTTCATCACAGAACAGCATAGTCTGACGAAGAGGACCTAAGTAGCACAAGAAGAGACTGGGAAAGAGCTGATAATATGGAAGTCATGTGTCCAAGTCAGTGCGAAAGGAAACCTGAGCTTGGGATCATAGTTTTAATTATCCTTTCCATGGACACGGTGACAACGTGATAAGTACATTCGAGCAAGTTGCAATCGTATGGAATCGACGAGAAAACAGTAATTGGCAGTAGTGGTGGTTGAACGTTGAATTACAGCACTGGCATGATGGCATAACCTTTTGCCTAAAATAGAATTCATCGGATTACACATAACGAACAGTTGCCCTTTTGGAAAAAGGACGTTACTACATATATACAGTTGTGACCAGCTACTAGTTACGCAGAGTGGACAAAGCTTGAGTAATTCCATGGAACCAAACCGCAGAATCGCTTGATTTGACAGCTTACTACGTACACGGGATCTTTTACCTCCTTGGAGAGATGAAACCGTCCGAATTCGTAAGGGAAACCAACCCTCTGTACGGATGACTCTGACCTTTCCACAAAGTTTCTTCGCCTCCCCTCACAATGTACGAACCCCACTGTCTAC
This sequence comes from Macrolepiota albuminosa, assembly GCA_027475525.1. NCBI lineage: Eukaryota > Fungi > Basidiomycota > Agaricomycetes > Agaricales > Agaricaceae > Macrolepiota > Macrolepiota albuminosa. The sequence goes on from JAMWFC010000115.1 coordinate 5,556, forward strand.
TACTTGCAACGAATGGGGCCGAATGCTTGCTCTTCATTGCTCGCTTTCTGACGAGAGCCTATTACGCGCGATATTTGTGTGTCAAGCAGTGCCCCAAACGAAGCCCTTGACAGCGTTGTTCATGAAGTATCAATAACAATTATTGATCGTAGAGGCGGCTTTCGCGAGGTGGCAATCCGAAGCAATTAAAGAGTGAATCCATTTTATGTCATGTAACAGACAAGAATCAAAATCATCGATGTGTCGGAATAAGAACAATACATCATGGAAGAGGCCGACCCTGTAAATGTGAAAGTAAAGGAGCAGTGTTCGTTTCTGTCTGATTTTCCGAAAGGTCTGGCGACTGCGTATCCATGGCAGAATCAACCATTGCCTGTACTTCTTCCTCGTCACTACTCTGGTCGTCATCCATACCCACGTCACCGTCACCTGTTTCCTTTGGCTCATCTCTACCACTTCCACCCTCGTTCTCTTCTTCATCCATTTGGTCCTCCACAGCATGTGGATGAACTCTCGGATCCCACTCAAGCTCTTCTGGTTCCTCGACTTCAACCTCTACTCGTGCTCGCCAATCGAAGCGCTCCCTCAACATTGTCACCGCCCTGACAGCACGCTCGACACGACGATCGTGAGCCTCGCGAATCTCCTCACACTCTGCAATTACATCGGAGTATTCGACTGGTTTTTTAAACAGGCCAAATGGCGCGGACTTCGAGGGTGGTTGAGGAGCGAGGACCTCGAGAGAACCCTTGGTGACCATGTGTTCTGCAAGTCGACGTACTGTGTCGCTTTCCACACGAAGCACATCGGTTGTCTGCTGATTGCGCAATAATGGGATGACTTCGCCATCAAGTTGGGCATCATTAAGGGGTGAAGAGGGGTGGAGAGCCACTCGTTCAAGTGGGCTGGAGAATGGCACAGAGCGCGAGTTTTGAGATGCTGCACCTGCAGATAGTGTACCAGATAAGCCCATAGAAAATGAATGAGTTTGCGAAAGCAGGATGTTATATTTGGTGAGGATGTCTGGCCAGGCGGGCATGGCTGCCATGTGCCCGGCCTCAATAAGACGCTGCAGACTTTGTATGGAGTCAATTATCTGACTGGACTTGAATCGTAGAGACTCTAGGTGCGAGATGGGAAGACCTGACGTTGTCAGTGGTGCAGACGTGGAGGAAGATGAAGCCATCTTCGGTGCAAATGATATTTTCAGGGATTTGACCAGCTAGCAATCTTTGATCGGCTCGGTACCAACGTTGACAAAAAACAACGCTATGTATATATCATCGGGTGAAGGCCGTTATGACATTTGTCGGAATGATACGGTTTATGTTTATTGATTAATTAAGGGTGATGGGTGAGTGGCAGATAATATGACGGTAAGATCGCTCCAATGAGGGAAAGCAGCAGCCACATGGATGTGCATGGACCAGCTTCGAATCCGTGAGAAACCTTAAGTCCCTCAGACTTTGTGACTGTCACATAAGTGGTTGGTTGAACCACCTCGCCAACTTTGCATTTCCAAATTTTCTTGTCATGTTCGCTTTTGCTAACCTGCGTCGCGTCTCTACAGCCTCCACGCTCGCCCTCCGAACAGGGACGAACTTGAGATGGGTGCCTAACACGCTGACGCGCTCATTCATCACGAGTGTCGTACGCGCTGAGCCTGCAAGCACTACGCCGAAAACTGCTACCAAGACTAAGAAACCGGCTACAAAGAAACAATCTACCAAGACAACTGTGGAGAAAAAGGCTGACGAGAAACTGGTGAAGGAAACCAAACGTTTGTTATCACCTTCAACGATTTCACCACTCATACTCATGCTGCAATCTTCATAGCCCAGAGAGGCGCGTCAGTATTACTTCCTAGGCTCGCGTTGTTCTAACTCGCACTGCAGTCCGAATTCCTCGTGATATTAAAATTCCTTCATATGGCGTGTCTCCTTACATTTACTTTGCTTCCAAAATCTTCCAACCTGAGTTACCTCGAACTCCGGAAACTTTTGCAACGACTGCCAAAGCTGCTTCTGCAGCGTGGAAGAATTTGTCAGAAGAAGAGAGAAGTGTAGGCTATCTGCTTAAAAATTTTTCGCGTAGTTACTCACTATTTTATAGAAATACGCTGAAATTGCCAAGGAAGCTCGTGTCAAAGCAAGACAGGAACGTCAGGAATATATCAATAGTCTGGATACGAAAATCATCCGGGAATTAAATCGTCGTAGAGTCGCGAAGGGAAAGGGAAAACTTCGTAGAAAGGCTGCGTATCCAAAGACCGCATACTTGCTGTGAGTTTATTATTCAATCCAGTTCATCCCAGTCTTATCTTTTGTCGGGACACAGGTGGATAAAGGAGTATGTTGCATCGCATCCCGAAGAATTCCGGAAATTTGAAGCTCCACAACGTCTTGGCAAGATTTGGACGAGTTTGGCCGAAGAGGAGAAGCAGGTGAGAGATTTCCATTCCACTGGTCGCCTACGGGCTTGATTTGATGATGTCTCTAGGTTTACCGTGATCGAATCAAGGCCATGAAGGAGGAAGCTCAAAGGGATTCCGAAGACCAAGAATAAGCTCCAGTCGGTCAGGGCTTCACTTTTGAGGATTGCATAGCTTTTTACAGTCTCGTTCTAATTGCCTATCACTCTCTTGCCCTCCGTTCTTCTTGATAAAAATTATTCGGGTTTATTCGGGTCCGTCAATCCTAGTTTATATGGGTAGATTAACTATTTAGAATCGCCATCAAAGTAATTGCGTCACATAGTAAACCTGCTCGTGTGTCTGTGACTATTCATTTCATTTTCTTCAACTACTTTCTGAGTGCCTTACCGCATTCCCATGTGCTCAGCGCAATGATTTGTATGTTTCGTCATTGATTTTTTGTTATTCTCTTAGAGGAATTTGTCTTGGTTCTAGTAATTTGTCCACTTCTGGATCTGCTATGATCTGTTGTGGTTGTCCAAATAGGAAAAGACATATTCACAAGACAAGCGAAAGGCGCCAGGAAATTCTGCCAATGCATAACAGTGTCAAATAGGTGTTGTAATCATAGGATTACACTAGGACCTCTATAGAATACAGACAGACACAGACACAGAAAAGGACAAAATGTTGTGCAGTTACAGTGTAGAATCTAGAATGACAAGCTCAGTATCTTGAGAATGAGTATTTTTATTTGGGCAAACTGTAATGACATGCCCTCTAAAGAGCCACCCCCACAATAATCATATTACTGTATTTATCATCATAATTATTTGATTTGATTGGCACTGACCATGAATGCTTATGTTTATCTCATAGGACCACTTGTTCTTACTTGTACTGTTATAAGCAGACTTGAGAGATTGATTCTGACTTATGACCTGTGTAGCATAAGGTGTGAACCCTAATGGATATGTTGCATTTTCCAAGTTACTCAGCATTGACTTTGAGCTATGGCAAAGCACATTAAACTTTCAAGAAGTTCACTACTACAAGATTGTATCATAACATCAATGCTAGCTGACACAATTAGAACCCTATTACAAATACAACTGAGGACAACTATACAAAGCATGCATCATATTGGTTATGATGTTGATGTATGCAGGTTCTGTATAGTGGACAAAAAGGAAATGCGCATTGACAAATTGCCCCAAAGGCATAAAATGAGGCATTCAAGCACATTCACTCCTAGCAGTAGAACTTGTTTCCTCTAGAAAAAAGAACAAGGAAAAGCTGTCATGCTACTTCCATGTTGTTTACCCCTAAGAAATATGCAAACGCTTTGTTTCTGCAAGGTTTATATATTTCTCTGAACTGTTTCTGGAATAAAAATCACATATGTTTACCATTATATTGCTGGCAAAAATAGCATAGAAATCTTTCAAAGATTCCATTGCATGTTTATTTCAGTAAGAAAAATCATATTGAGGTTCTCAACAGATATTAAAAGGTATAGTGTATTTTTTTTTATTTTTTTTGAAAGATTTATTTTTTATCTATAATAGAGATGAATTGAGAAGTGGCTAGGATTTGTTTTTGATAGAAAAAAGGTCAAAGAAATCTGTCATCTGTTTTTAGCCAGCTTTTCATTGCAAAAGGGAAAAATTCATTTAAAGGCTTTTTCCATCAAAAATTAATATGTTAAAAATGGCATAACAAATTCTCTTTTCACTTTTTCTTAAGGAAATGCAAGTGATTGCCAGTAGTGAGCTTTCGATTCCTCTTTACCAGAGAAACAGAGTAAAATTTTCAAAGAGATATAAAAAAATATATGGTAGTTTTCAATATCTGTTGAGACCTTCTTCTGAAATATTTATGCAATAAAAATTTTTCAAAAATTTACATGCTATTTTTGCAGCAACATGATGGTAAAGAAATATGATTTTTATTGCAAAAACAGTTCAAAGAAGTATATAAATTTTCCTCACTCTTGCAGTGAGAAATTGCTTGCATATTTCTTAGGGAAAAACAACATGGAATTAGCATGACAGCTTTTCTTGTTCCTTCTTCTAGAGGAAACAGATTTTACTGCCAGCAGTAATTGCAGACATTTTGGTTAGCTTTCCACTGAGTGCTTCAAAGCTATATTTAGCACTTAGTGTAATGCAGTTTGACTAATAATGATGCCCAACAATAGCTGAGCACTATTACAATTAAGTTACTGAGCCAATAAATGCATTGTGCATGTTAAATTATGAAGGAATTCTAGGAAGGTTCCAGAAAACACAGAAAACACACCAAAAGTATGTAAAGTGCAGCATGAACTCTGATGTGATAGTGTGATAAGGTGAGGGTATCATGACACAACACAATGCACAAAGCCTTTCAGCTACAAACTGCTTTGTCCTATGTACCCACTGGAAGGTTGTTAGCCTACACTTAAAATCTGACCACAAAACAGGACTATGCTCAGGATTTCTACATCTATATCACTATGTTACACTTGCCAAACTGATCTTTGGAGCTATTTTCCTGTCAATTGTTCTCTTGCCCACCAGTTCTGTGCATTTGAAACTGATTTGGCAAGCTACCTCATATTAAGAATTACATTTCATTTCTACAAAGTGTGGACATTTAATGAAGACCATGATATATGTTTTCCATATTACTCTTGCATCTGAAGCAACAAGAAAGTGATTTAGTTTTATTTCTTGAGTGTAAGTACAGGGCTGTAGGTAGTTGACCAGCATATGCATATAGTTGGATGACTGCTGAGTAGTATGATGATATGTGAAGACAGAGAAACTTAGATGGTGGATCAGAGTTATATAAGTCAGAAGCCAGGACTATGTTTCTATTATGGAAGCAATCTGCAAGCATGAAGCATGAACAAAGTCAATGTAACTATGAATGTTCAACTTTATCCATCCATTGTTCATAATCATACAAGATATAGTCATCTATAAAAAAGGTTGAAATAGAAGCAAACAGAGTATCTGAGTTTGTTTATACTGACTGCATGATTTTTAGCATTGTTTAGGACTGAAGGTAGAGTGTCCATGATTGAGCAGCCAACAATAATAAGAGAGGCATTTATGTGTCAGAGCTTGGTCTTAGTATAAGCTGAGGTGTGACTGTCTTCTACAAGTCTGACTGAGTTCAAGTGATCTAAATGTATTATTTCCCCTTCAGTATTGTCTATAATAAATAAAACAATCAGCCTAGCAATCATCTTCATAATTTCACTGTCTGTATTCATATATTACAGCTCAATAATTTGAACAAGAGTATTTCCAGGCCAGTTACAGCTGCTGTGACCAACTGTGTACTCAAAATTTCAGAAAAAGACAGAACTATGAGTCTGTCTGACTTTCACTGTGTTTATCGCCTCTCCCATTGGAAGGAGGATAGATCGCATAATATAATCCATGAGGCAAATAGTCAAAACTCTTTCATTTGATTATGCTTTAAAAGGTAGAGTGTTCTCTCGTTATGATGACTTCATGTCTTGAGTTTACCGAGAAAACTAATGAAGTCATACATTCATACTTTTGGCTAAGTAGCAACTTGACTTTTGAATAGAATTCTCATGCATGGCACATATAATGAAAGCCTTTAGTTCAGCTACATCATAAGATAGTTAGCAATAAAGTTAGAGATATTAGAAGCCTCTTTCAATCAGTACTTTTGAGAGTATATGAACTGTGTCTTTAAATTACTTGGAAAGTGGGCATTCATGATGGAATAATTATGCAGGTCTAAAACTAATTGTAAGATCCAATCCGATAAATTCTTGATGCACCTTTTTCACCCATCAGGCCCTGGTGAATAAGAGTTACATCAATATAGCATTGCTCAAAATTTTGCAATATGGCTGCTACCAGCCATCTAAAAGGATCTCTCTACACATTCTCTGACCATGATTACCAACAAGATTATTATCCATGGTATGGCTTGTTTGAGGGTGCTAATCTCTTGTACATACTGGGGAAGTAGCTTCTTATTACTTCTGCTATTCTCTCAGGATCTGTTTCAATGATACCCGAAAATTCAGACTGGAGAAAAGTAGAGAGGAACATGAAAGCCAATGAATTACTCATGAGTTTCTTCAACAAGTCTTCATACAGAATGGCAGAAATCGTTCTTACATCACAGCATCTGGCCTATTCTTGATTCTCGGAAAGAGTCTGTTGGTACCAGGCACAGGACTGAGTCGATTCTACAACAGACTGAGGATTGTAGTACCGGACCTATGAAGACATGAACAAGAAAAGAACTATGACCATATCAGTATAGGTACGGGACTGAACAGGGAACGAGTTGGTAAGTAAGAGGAAGACAACTGAGCTAAAAATCCGACGAATGAGGTGGCATAAGCGTGACTGATCGTCTATATATTTCTAGGTTTTTACGGTTCGGATTCCAACAGGTTGAAAAAAGAGACTATGTAGGCTGGAGGCACGCAAGATGGGCGCACTAGCATTATATTTGGTTCAAGCACTACAAAATGCCACCCTTTGATCCCTTACCTCACAACGCGTTGACGCGTGACTTTTTTTGTGGACATCCTCCGCTCGAGTGGGCGTCTTGAAAACGGTCAAGGTTCAACGACATCGTTCATGAGCCATATCTATTTGTACTTCTCAGGACTTCTTTCATTCGTGCGGGCAAAAAGCGAGCTCAGCCTTTGTCGACTATCGTTTGAAGTCTCTTTTGTAATGGCTTCTTATCACTATCCCGCGTCGCCAAGGATCCACCGCAAATCACGTCAGAACTAGTACGTTATGTAATCGTTCTTCAAAAGCAATCCGAAATTGCCTTCCGTCCGTCTTTCACCACATTAGGAAAGCAAGAGTCATGCCATCTTCTTTTCAGAAAAATTTGACGGAGATAACAAAAAATTAAGGGTATTTGCATGTTACATGCATAGATTAGACGCTTCCACCTCCCGTAACAGCAAAGACAAACCATGTCGACCCTGGATGCGGATCGACCTTGACGTGATCTAAATTCCCAAGGGAAAGGCTATAAAATACTTTGTTTTTTCAGAGTTCTATGTTTCCCAACCATGCATCTGCGAGCATCCTTGGTCTTCGCGTCCATCGTTGCGCTTCTCCTCCCCTTCGCCGCCGCCGCCGACAGCTTGTTTCGCGGCGGCAGCAAGACCTCTCCTGTTAAATCTGACGCGCAGCGTGATGTAATTGCCGGACGTCAGTTCCGCGTCAAGCGCGATGGTGATAATTGTGTTTCTATATCTGGGAAGGAGTTCGCGGAAAGGGTTAACCTCGTACCTGATCCTGCGTATGACATGTTGACAGTGAACACCTGCAAAAAGGTTGGCTCTACTTTGAATTGTACTGACTTTTGTACTTACAACATATTGTCCAAACAGGATATCGAAACGTGGCTTGCGAATGATTCCAACGGTCAGGCCCTCACAAGATTGATGGGAATAGATGCTGCTAGAACGGGTGTCTACCGCTTGGTAGGCTGTCTTTTCGCTGCAAGAATTCTGACTGACTGGCGTAATTTTCAAGTTTATTGGTGGTGTAAGTTCGGCAGTCCTTGTTTGTCATTTCTTCTGTCTTCTGAATTTCCTACTCTTGTAGACCCCGACGATTGAAAAGCGCGCCGAAGTTTCAATAGTGGCAGCCATTGAGGCACTCTTCCGACTACGCCGAAGCCTGCCGCTTATTACCCTGGCCCAAGCAAAGCAAACGTGCAAGATCAACGAATCCGTTTGTGGCATAGCAGGTAGCGAGGATGATACACAAGCATTTGAATGTATTGATACCCAATCTTCCCTCGATCACTGTACGTTTTGGAACCGATGATGCTTAAAGTGAACTCATTAGCTATCCTAGGTGGTGGTTGTGTCGTTCCTCACCCCTTCTACGAGCCTGACCGTACGACTTCGAAAGGCGTCGAGTGTGGTCGTATTCCCCATGTCATATCTTCGCAATGCAAGCAGTCCAAATGCATCATTTCACGATGCAAGGAGGGATACGAGCCAAGCAACGACAAGACCGAGTGTGTTTCTGTCACTCTTCCCTAGGGTGTCTTTGGGGACAGTGTATCGTCCATTTTCCGGCCAGTCATATCCGTGGCTACTGATTGATCAAGAAGTGCAAGGGGTCGCGTCATAGATATCCATAAATCTTTTGGCTTGCATCTTCTAATTCACTGGCAACATATATCTCCTTCTATAATGTCGTGTTTCCATATATTCCGTAGACTTTGTATTTCTGTGTTCATATTCCTTGAAAAAGTATGTGTGGAGATGCGATGACATCAACCGTAGCTAGATTCTTTACTTTAATTCACAAAGTGATTTTTGGTCTTCTCGTATCCTTTAAAGACTCGCAAGAACGTCAAACGAATCACAAACAATTCGTAATCGAGTGTAGACCCAGCTGTAGTGACGAGTCCTGGATGCCGCAGTTTTGAAAGCTATAGGGCCCGTTGATGTCACCGGACTTGAGTGTTGTGGCGCGACTTCGTCTGAACGGCTGATGCAGTCAATGCCAGACGTCGGGTCCGAAATTTGTCGTCCCTTTGGGAAGATGTGCTGCCGTTTTAGGAAAAGGTGCGACGCGTCTTGAAGCTCATTAGAATCGAAACTCCGAAGGGATTGAGGTATATAGACCTCGTCGCGTCCAAGTGCACTCTGGCTTTCTCTTCCCTCCCCATCGCCATCGAGAGCGATGCGCCTTGGCCCCACGCTCTTTGCTTCCGCCCTTGTGGCTTGTTTCCTGCCTTCCGCTACTTTCGCACAGAACAACCATCAGTCTGGCTCTGGGTCGCTCGTCGCGAAACGCGCCACTCACAAGAAAATCACTCCTGAGGTTATCGCCCAGCGTCAACACCACGTCCATCGCGATCTCATTGATCTCTGTCTCAATGTTGATGCGTCGGCAGTTGCCCCGATTCTTCAGCTCATCAACCCACTCGCGGCCAAAATACGCCTTTGTCTCTGTGCCAAGGTATGGAAGTGCTCGTGCAGTTTGCAAGTTCTCTCGAGCTTCATTGGCACTTGCAGGACCTTGATATATTTCTGAACTCGGATATTGGGATTCTCTTGGGCGGTCTTCTCGGCGGCCAGGACGGTCTTCTTGCCAAACTCAAGCTATTGGTAGGTCAATCATAGCCTCCACTCATGCAAATCTTGAATAACCTTGCATGCGACAGATCAATACGTCTCCTCATTCCGTGCAATGCAACTTTCCAACCCACTCCCACCGCCTATGTGCCGCTGGAAACCCGTGTGCTTTTGAGTGTGACCCGCCCTATGTCAAGGAAGGTGATAAGTGTGTTTGTAAGTATCCATTGACAGAATGTAACGGTATTTGCGCATACCACCCTCAGGTAAGTCGATCTCTTCGAATGTATCACACCACGGTCCTTACGCAGACATAAACACCTAGGGTTGTAGCTCGGCTGCGCCACACAAACAACTCCGAGATACCGGTTCTATTACGTCGTATGCCGCTGCCATAGCATTTTGCAAGCCAGATCAGACGTTGTGTGGTATACCTGGACGTGAGGAAACGAAAGACTTTGAATGCATTGACACGACAACAACACTCGATAGCTGTAGGTGTGTCCTTAAGAGGGTCGAGTATCAATTGATCTTCCGTTGACAGGTGGAGGATGCGTCGTGAAGCATCCCTTCAGCGATGGCCCCGCTTCGCCTAAGGGAGTTGATTGTGGTCGCCTTCCTGGTGTAGTCACGTCAAACTGCTCGGACTCTCGATGCAAGGTCACCCAGTGTCGTTCAGGATGGCATATCGATGCAAAGCGGAACGAATGTGTCAAGGTAACTGCCGGCATCGTAAGATCCCGCAGCATAGGTACCAGAATGATAAAAGCCAGCAAGCGAAGTGACTTGAGAGTTGAGACCGTCATTGCTTCGGAACTCGCCATTCAGCTCAAGGCATACGTTCTGCTTGTCCACAACCTTCGGAGAACATCTCCAGCAGCCTCGACCACAGTCGCAGCACCGGGATCATCGACACCTGGCATCGACGTGGCCTACTATGTCAACACCATTGTGACCGCCACGCAATACACTCTCAGATCACCTACGGTAGACGCACTCATGGCAAACATCAATTCTCTTGTTGAAGTCAACGCTCTTGCACTAAACGCATTTGAAGGTTGTAGATGCATCGATAAGCTAGGTCCGTTCTACAATGACTTGATTGTGGTAGTCAACGCCGCTTTGAACATGCAAAAATGGTGTCACAACCACCCTGTTGGAGTACCGTTGAACTCGACCAACCCGACAGTTGTGCCCAACACCTCGGGTTCACCAATCACGATCGGTTTGGACGATATCCTCAACCCACTAGGGGTAGCTTCACAGAACAGTCATGTCGACGTATCCGGTCTCAGACCTGGGTTGACGAGCACCATCAACTCGCTGCTGAATGGACTAGGGCTTGGTCCCAAAAATACAAGGCCGCGATCGTTGGCGCAGTCGTCGACTTCTAGACTGAACCCTGAGCTGCTAGGGATGACGAAAACTCTGGTCGATGCCGTTGTAGTCCTTAAGAATCGTGATCCGAATCTTCCCCAGCCTTCCAATTCCGGACAGCCTCCCAATCCACCGACACCGACCAAAGCTCCTGCCGACTACAATCTTATCAACGCAATCCTCGAGGCAACTGGGAGACTACTGAACTCGCACACTGTTTCCACCTTTGTCGGAAACATTAACACCCTTGTTGATGTGAATCGCATCGTCGCAGATACCTTAAGATCGTGCGGCTGTGTTGACAGCCTCGGTTTAGCAGGGTTACTCAAGGACCTAGCTATAGTCATTAATGCAGCGCTGAGTATTCAGGACTGGTGTACTCACAACCCGGTCGGTGCGCCGCCTTCTACGAGCGTCCCAATACATGGCCCTACCGCGACTTCAACCAACACTGTTGATGCAACCATCATCGTCGACCTTGGCCTCACCACCCTCCTAGACAATCTAGGGTTAGGATTGACTCAACTCGGCGATCTACCCGGCATGAGTAATCTTCTCGATGGCATTCTCGCACCGGTCAGTAGCACATTGCCCGGAAATCCTGCTAGTGTGTTACCCACAGTAAACCTGATCGACTCGGCGCTCTTGTTGCAAGTTGAAGCTTTAGTAAACCTTACTCTGCATATTCAAAACGGATCTGCAGTTCTACCATCCGTTCCGTATAACAGTACTGGCATTTTCCATCACATTTCATTGCCTATTGACGGAAATCTCGTCACTGGAATTATTCAAGCCACGCTCGATCTCCTTAAATCAGGCACTGTGGGCGAATTGCTTAATAACTTGCAGGTATTGGCTAAGGTGAACAGCTTGGTGAAAAGCTCACTCACCGGGTGCAGGTGCGTTGACCAGCTAGGTTTGGGAGGACTGGTAAAGGATGTCGACGCCCTACTCGCAACTGTGCTGAATCTGCAGTCCTGGTGCGCCAATCACCCAGTGGTGGTCTCACCGAACCCGCATACACATTCTCTTCCCACACCTACGACGGTCTCGGGACACAGGCCTACTAAAACCGCAGGACCCGCATCTCCAAATTCCAATTCTTTGAACCTGGCGATCAACCTTGGTCTCGATAACCTCGTGTCAGCTCTCACTCTCAATCTGACGAGTAATATCAACACAACGGTCAATCTGAAGGATCTGTTGGGCGCACTTGTTGGAGTCGTCGTCAAAATTCAGGCACACTCGACATCCCTCCCTCCTGCATCGACATCTATCATAACCTTTCCTGCAGTATCTGCACCAGCGACTCCTGCATTGGCGTCCCCTGTGCCGTTGACGCAAGGTACTATCAATCATATTGTCCAAGCGGTCGCGATCCTCCTCAATTCGACCACAACAGCCGAGCTCCTCACGAATGTCAATGTATTGCTCAATCTGAGTGGCCTTCTTGGCGAGTCGATGAATCACTGCGGGTGTGTTGACTCGTTGGGACTTCATGCACTGGAGGATAATTTGAATGCCCTCTTGCGCGCTCTTCTCACACTCCATTCTTGGTGCCAACATCATTCGAAAAGCAACGGCGAATCTGGATCCGGACGGGATAGCATTAAGGTCGACACTCACGACCTTTTAGCTGCGCTTGGGTTGGATGAGACGCTCCACTTAAAAGGCGAAGTCCCCGGCCTCGGATTGGGCGGTCTCGTCAATCCATTACTGCATGGAATTGGATTGTGAGGCATTCGGCGATGGATGATGCATGATGGGCTAAGGACTCCAGCGGCCGATCCTACAGACTTGTTTTCTCTTTTCTTTCTACTCGCTCGTCAGAATTATCTTCTCTCGCTTGAAACCGTCTTCTTTTTCCTTACCTCGTATCGTTTGTATCGTGATGTATTGTCTCCCCTTTGTTAATGATACGTATAGCTTCGATAGTTAATCCGTACGCGTCCCCAGCAGAAATAGTGATACTTCTCGACAGGAGCCGATCTCCCGAAGTTCCGGCCAATAGACATAAGTCTTTATGAAAAGTTACTGTGGTCGAGTTTCGCAGCTTTCTTCGTTTCCGAGTTTGTTTGCGAAAGGACTAAGTATACTGTTCAGAATCTCAGGGTTGAATGCTGTTGGATGAGAACCCTTTTTTCAACTCCGCTCAAGATTCACTCTTTGTCCTAACCGGAAGTCTGTCCACTTTATATGCCGTCAATTTTCACTTACCACTGTGAGCTTCACCTCTTAGATCTTGATGTACGCAACGAAGCACGACGTTTGTGACATGTGGAGATATAAGTCTCGCACTCTCAGTAGAATTTCACTCAGAGTATTCACTGAATCGTAATTGAACCCACTTGAAGGAAAAGAAGGTTTTTTGCTCTGGGGTACCAGAGTCATAACTTCCACTCTTGTCCGAAACTGAACCTGACATCTGACGCGTTTTTGATGTGCTTGAGCTTTAAACACTCTAAATATGCTCTAGTTATAGTTACTTTCCATTATGTACATGTTTTGCCTTCGACAAACTTATCTCCAATGCATCATTGTGATGAATACGCGGTCTATTCGTGGTCTTTCCCCCCAATTGCGCATAATGTAAGAATGACCGGCTGTCCTTGTTGTAACATGAAACCCTCCGAACTGGATGCTGAGAAACCGTGCCGAGTACGTAGTTGCGAAGCAGCAACTTTTATTAATCCGTCCTATTGGTTGTTCTTTCTGCGATGTATAATCTCTGCGATGGCGAAATCCCGACGGGAGTCTCCATTCCTCCAGAAAGGATACCTGTTCTCATCATGGCAAGGAGCTATAAAAACAGGTTTCAACAGAAATTTTAGCAGAAGCTAATCGTTGCGCTGACATTATGTGCGGCATTGGAGTGTGCATACACCCCACCAAAAAATGCTGATGTCATGTCTTTACCGGAGTTCTTCATAAGCAACTCTCCTCCACCAGGATGTCCTTCAACAAAGGAAGAGACATCGTGAATGAAGCCAGAAACAAGAATTAGCGTCCTTTTCTTGGACTGTTCTTGGACTAGCAGGAGGTACATTAGGACTGTCTAGGACACATACCAGATGACGTACATATCTCCCATGTCACAACAGGAAGCTCTTCAGACGATGTAGGCCAGATGAGTGATTCTTGAACCTTCTGGAGTTCCTTCAGTTTCATCGAAAGAGCGCCTTTAGAGATTTCATTGGAAGGGAATGTCCTCAGATGGCTCGCCAAGCCAATCATGGCGCAGCTTGCGATAAACCATTTAGTAGGATCATATTGATACCAAAGAAACGCGTTCCGATAATCCATCGGAAATTGGTGATGGAAGTTGTGGTACCCCTCGCCTAGAGTGAGGATCGCGGACAGAAGGTGGTCCCGCGGGCTCAAGGCATCATCGTAGGAAGCAGAACCGAGGTAATGTGCAATCGAATTGATGCAAAACACGCACTGTAGAAATGGTTCGGTCGGAGGATTGATATTCCAAAGGTTTCAAGACAACATACGTGATGAACAATGGTTAAACGCAGTGCTCCAGAGAAACAGAACCCGCCTAACCAGTCATCCCAGAACAAGCCTGGAACCAGAGTGGGCAGAATATAACCGAAAAAGAAGGCATTTGTGAAATACCAATGATGCTGCCATTGTATAAGCTTGTCTTTGCGAAGGTCGGAAATGTCAGCCTGCCCCGAGCGAAGATCTGATTTGAAAATCATCCAGCCAATGTGTGTCCAGAATAGGCCATATTTCGCGTTATAGGGATCAAGGTCTGTGTCCGTGTGACGGTGATGAGAACGATGCGATCGGGCCCACCAGAAACAAGACCCTTGTACTGCACTCGAGCCTCCACAGAGCAAGAATATTTGAAGTAGATAAGACGCGTTGTACGAGCGGTGGGACCACAGACGATGATAACCTGTAAAATACAGTGAGCCAAGTGTGTTTTCTGAATTAGACGACACACATCATACCAGCGGTGATACCTAAAATTTGTCAAGTTTCCTATGAAAATGATTTGAGGAGGACTTACTCACCGAGCATGGAGAAGAAATAATATGCAAATGCGAACATGACTGTTGCATAGTTACGAGGTGAGCACCATAAGCCATACATTGCAATGGTTGGGGTGATTGTTAAGATTGCAAGGTTGAACCATCGTACACCGCGTATGGCAGGTGTGCCACGATGAGGGTCGGCTGGCATCTGATTCTAGGCAAAAGCGTGAAAGGGAGATAAACACACCAAAAGGGACAACTAAACCTCTCTGAATTAAAGGTCTCGGAAACTCGCCCTGAAATCACTGCCTAAAAAGAGGTGTCTTAAAGAAGGCGGAAGGCAAAAACTTTGGCTGTGATGTGATGTTCTATTGAGAATCCCACGGAGGCCAGCTATATTAAGGCGGACCTAGGTTGTTTCAAGAACAGATAATTCCGGGATTGCTTTAAACTGTGATCAGGCATTTGGTGACTGGATATAGTAGACCGCATCGTCTACGGAAGTGGCAAAGCATGAGTACAAGATTGTGTGTCACCGATATCTGCCGGTAAAGTCCGACCTTCGCCCACAACCTCGTGGCAATTAGAGACAGAAAAACGTGTAACCACATGGCATACCCCATGGTGAGATAAGTCCATGCAGCCAAGTGTCAGTCCAAAGATCAACCAACGATGTGTCTTTGGATACTTTGCATCCGCGTACGCATTTCCGCCTTGTAGACTCACAGGCTGTCTGGAGCGCCTTCTCACCGCATTGAGAAATCAGGAGATATTTTGCAGATCCGAAGAAATGGCTGCGTTTTTTCTAGAACACCTGGTTCTCCCAGCTTGGATACCACCTTGAAACGCTGATGATAATCATGATCTAGGTATGACAGAACTATCGCAGATTGAATAAGATAGAGCTAAGTGGAGAAATCAGAGCTTACATGTCGGCCAATCGTCCTGGAGAGGGTCTTTTCGGTATCATTGCAAATGAAATCATTTGCGCAAAAATCCCGCGGGAAAGGATACGAACAATGTGAGAGACGGACGCGCGGTTGCTAGAACTCTGGGAGTTGGGAGACATGAGGCGAAGGTTTCGGACATGGAATTTGGGTGCATTTTGTGATCGGACAAGGGGTCCCTAGGTTACGTAAAATGAAATCGAAAAGGAGAAACAAGTGGAATGAGGCCGACGTAAAGGTGGGTCACGAAGGTAAGGAGCCTTTTCGGGGCTGTGGTGCGGTTGTCTAGGACAGACCCCAAATTTCACAAGAAAAGAGAATTAGATAGTCAAAGGGCAGGCCTGTCATCATGGTGTGTTCAAACCTGAGTCATACCTCGAGATGGAACCAAACACATATGCTAACTGGCTTGTGAACAATGATCTGATAATTGGCATTATCCACACAGTGATCTCCAAAGCCAAACAAGAAGGACTAGAGACCAATAGGACTATGCATGAAGGAGTGCTATGATGCCCTGGAGGAAGAGCTCACTATAAAGGACCTGTAAAACAAGTAGCCCTCATACAAAAAGCACTCTCCACCTATGCTCCTGTAACCAATCCTATTGATACCACTGTCAGAGGGTCTGTGACCTGATTGACCATGCATTTGCTATTGGTGTCATTGACAAAGACTTGCTCAAGTGCATTGCCCTACTCAACTGCATCAACAATAAGTCATTTGAGTTCATACAAATTCAGGTGTCACATGGTCTTGCTGACTCCATGGCCAATAAGCACTACCTCTCCTCACAGATTTGCAAACTCTTCCAAACAGTTGACAGTCTTGCTAATCTCTTCAGAACTAACACTGCTCTTGCTGCAAGGGACAGTGCCAAGGCTACCACCAATACCCACAATCATGGCCTCAATTTCCCATGCTGCAGCATCTGCTACACTGCAGGATTGTCCTGCCAAGGGCACACTAAGGAGTGGTGTATAAAACCAGATGGCAGTATGGCCAGAAAGACAATTGAGGAATTAAAGGCTGCATGAGGAGGAGGAAACAAAAGCACAAAGCTGACCAATACCATCAAAAACAGGCTAGCAGTCAAAGGTTTAGATGGCCAGGCCTACATCATAGATGTAACTCACCTCCAGAAGATTCAGCTGGAAGCAAAACCCACTGACTTTGCTGGTATTGCTGACTCCACCACAAACATGACTAACTATTTTGAATATGAAGATTTCATAGCAATAGATGGGGACAATGATGAGCCACAAGCAAGCATCAACTGAGACATGCATACAATCCTGGCCATCCCAGACTACAAGACCATTTTAGCAACCACCACTGTCATACCATCAGTTCCTTCCAGCAATACTTGAATCATATTCATTGCCAAAAAACCCTTCTATATGGACTCAGGCATGATAGTACACATTTCACTGTGCACATCAGACTTTGTTATCTTGCAAGCCATCCCTTCATGAGCCATCAAAAGTGTTGGAGGTATCTTTATCCAAGCTGTGAGAATAGGACAAATTTGACTGTGAGTCCAGAGATCTACCTTGAAAATGCACTATACATCTCCAACTCCACAGTATGCCTCATATCTATTTTTGCTCTAGCAATATGAATGCATGCAATAATTATATTTAGCCAAACAGGGGTCACCATAACTTCTCAGGGGACTCCTCATTTCTTTCTTCTTTCACTCCTTATTCCTTCACTCTCCTTTCATTCATTTTCTTATTTCTTTCATCATTCTTTCATTTTACTGTTTCTATTTTCTCAACACTATCTGTTAGTACTATTTTCAGCCTTTGAGGTGCTCTGGTTCTTTAGCTATTATTCAGACAAGTGTGGGCCCTTCAGTACTGCTTTCAAACCACTTATATAAGCTGGAGTTTGCCTTTCTGACTTTCAAAGTCTGGAGTTTTCCTGCCTTGTTTGTACAGTTGTTTATTTAGGCAATTTAGGCAATTTTAAGTTTTTAAAAAGTTTTGTTGTACTGTACAGTTGTTTCCCACACTTCAGAGGCCCCAGAAGCATCCAACTTGGCATGCCAGCTGTGTGACTAAGCCATAGCCTTCAGAGGTCACCCTTACAATACTTGACAAAGACAGTGGCACTCTCCTGGCTGCTGGCCCCCTCATCTCAGGATGACAATTATACACAACAGAGCTTTAGTTAGCATTTCATGAGCACACTCTAACTGCTGCACCAACCTCCATTCATCTTGACACCTGGCATTGGTGCATGGGACACACCAATTACCAAGTTGTGGCCATGGCCTGTGCAGGCTTGTTCCCAGGTATGCCATCTGCCTCTCTCCTAGTGCAACTTAAATATAATATCTATATTCTTAGAAAACAGATGAAAACACCAGTCCACAAGATATGGGAGGAAGGGCATAGAGCAGTTGAAAAGCTACAAATAGTGTAGATAGAGTTAGCTGGCCCAATGAGTGTACAATCTTGTACTGGGAACATACAATGGACATTGTCAATGACTTTACAAATATGCTATGGGCAATTTTCTTTAAATCCAAGTCAGATGCATTTTCAGCACTCCAGGCCTGAGAGAAGAAGCAAGAACTGGAAACAGGCAGAAAAGTAGGAATCTACCAAACAGGTTACAATCGTGAGCTCAAGAGCCATCAAATAGAAGTGTGAGTTATATCAACCAGAACACAGTGCAAATACACTGCACTATACACATCACAACATATAGTCCATGTCAAGCAAATGCATAGAACTCTTTAAGGCAAAGCTAGGACCATGTGACTTGCTGCAAAATGCCTGGACTTACTATGAAACAAGTTCTATGTATATGACAGCTGCACACTTACATGCCAAGACAGAAACCAAATCACTAAACAGAAAAACACCCTTGATGCTATGATTCCAAGACCAACAAAATCTATGAGTCATATTATATATGGTTCTTAGAACATTATAATGAATGGCCCACCTCTGCAACAGTTCCTGCATTGATCCCAGCACCAACATCCACAGATAGTGCATCCACAATTGCAGCTGAACCAAAGTCAATCACAGACATCATGGAGGTATCAGTGGATACCTCATTCATCACTGACAATTAAAACATACCTATCTCAGCTCCCAATGACTTACAGGTCCATGTCACGACCCCTCCCCTCCAGACCCACCCTGGGACACCCCTGAAACCTCATCTGGGACCCTCCCTCCAACCCCACAGGACACGCCCCGCCATCACAACTACCGACACTGCCATTACACGCATCAAGGACCGCCATCACCCGGCACCCCCAGCAACCCCGCATCACGGACCCGGGATCAACCGCCATCAGCCCTCGATCAATGACCGGATCACGCCAACCGCTTCTGGGCCATCACACATCGCGCATCACGGCTCTCTCCGTGCCAATTGATCGTGCACCCCACACACATGATCCTGGTATACAGTCCCCCTCCCGCTACTCAATGCCCCCCAAAACTCATCTCAGACACCCTGGAACCCCAGAAACCTGGACCTGGCCCCATAGTACTTATAGTGTAGCTCCCCGATTGTAGTTGCTAGTCTTGATATTACACTTGTTTTCTTGCGTGCCCCTTTGATTGACTGGTACGCCTGCTTGGTACGCTTTGACTGGCATGCTCAAATTGTTTGCATGCTCTTAAGACTGGTATGCACTTCATATTTTTAAACTTACTAACTGGGTCTTGTCCTAGAACCTCCGGTTCTCGACTCGACTCAAACTCTCTGATCTCTTTGCCCCCACCCAATTCCTGAACTAAGTTCCCTATCCTGGAAATCCCCTGTTTGCATCTTGAACCCCAGAAGTTTAGTCCAGAGTTTCAGACACCCGAGTACATGCAGACCAAGTCCGCCTTGTAAAGGCGTTGCTCTCTGGAAAAGCCCCTGACTCAGCAGAACCTGACATAATATCAAGACTCTCTTCTTACACCGTTCTTGATGGCTATGTATACTCACACCTATTACCCCACGGGCTACCAGACCGACCCTTATGGACGTCCGGTCCCCGACCACTACTCTGCACAGACCCCCCGCCCCGTTTACCCACCTCTCCTGTACGAACCCCAACGTCTCCACTGTCACTGGGCCTCCGACCCATCCCTCTATGACCTGGGGCCCTCAGCCAGCTAGGCCCCTCTGCCCAACCTAGCCATGGCATGACCTGTGGAAGCCTCCTCGTACCGGAGCATCCCTGGGGGTCTACCAGAGACCCCGCCCATCCTCAGTGGACCTCACCCGATTCCTCCCAGCGAGGGCCCCTTTGTGTCCACCTTCTACTATGGCTACCAATGCCCTGTCCCCCAACCCCGTGGGCTCCCCAACTACGACTACCCCCCTCAACACTACCTGGCTGCCGCCCCATCTACTCGGACTCCCTCCTTGCCAATGGGACGACGACGCCTCAAGAAGTACAAACGGCAGCAGAATAAAGTGCTCTGCTTACTCAGTATCTTGCTGGAGAACTTCGTGCAGCGGACAAGGGTGCTACTCACGGAATTTGGATACGACAACTTTGAGGGCACCCTGGAAGACTGGGCCCATTGCTTGGTCAAATTTGGAGACTGCCTCACGTGAGGAGAACTCCTGGAACAGACCATGGTAAAGTACAGACGCAATACAATTCTCCACGAGGAGCTGCAGCAACTGCTTGACAAAGTCCATGTGTTCCCCTCCCCTTGACCCCTCAACAACCCGCGGACCTGGGTCACTCGATTCACATCCAACGGAAACTTCTGGAACCGGCCCTGGCAGCCCCCATGATCTCAACTCCAGAGCAATGACAACGGGAAGAGCAACAAAACACCTTAGCCATACTGCGGTCCCTCAACCCAATGGGAGGACTATTCAATCAGCCCGCTGCCCGCACGGTAGGCTTGTCAACTTGCCATAGGGCTAACTCCATTCCTAGCACCTTCGAGACCTGGAGACAGCCCCAGAGACCCCTGGAACTGCTCCCGCAAATGGGCAGCGCCAGACCTCTGCCCCCAGTGACCTTTGGGAGACCCTGGGCAGACACCCACAGCACAGACGACACGCTGTGCTACATTGACAAGCTCACTTGCGGCAACAACGAACAACGCCCCATGCCCATGACCACTCCAGCACCCCCTTCCATGTCCATCCTGGCCCCTCCAGAACCCAACTTCCATCACAACCCCCCGCCCCACTTCAACCTGCAGAAACCCCCACAGCCTCCGATGCAAGCACGACCCTCTCGGATTGAACGTCCCCTGTGAAACCCGGTACCTGACCCAGCACCCACCCTTCCCAGATCGACCCGATACCACCAAACCCTCCCCAACCACCTCCGCCACCCCCAACCAAACTCCGAGGATGACTCCCCAGCCCCCCACCTCCACTGCCCTCTGCATGAAGACCTGGACCTCCCCCTGGCAGAAATGAACCCCCCTGGGACAACGGGCCTCCCAGGCGCAGACCCCCAGGTGAGCCACCTGGAGGAGGCCCTCCAGGCAGGTGGGGTCCTGCCCTCGGCGCCTTTCCTCACCAAGGAGGGGGGGGTAACCACTATTACTACTATTACAACGCCGGCCCCCCTCCCTGCAACGCCATCAGACTAGATGACGCTCACGATGCCCTCGCCCATGAAGGACATCTGGACATCTAAAAGCCTGACGCATTCATGGGCTGGGACCCCCAAAAATGGCGTACCTTCCTCACCCAATGTCTTAACATGTTTCAGGCAAAGCCACTCATGTTTCAGGTTGACAGCTCCTGGGTGGCCTTTGTCGCCTCGTACCTCCAGGGGATTGCTTTCGATCACTACATGGCCCTCATCCAGTTTGATCTCAACAACCCAGCACTCTCCTGCTGGCAAGCCTTTGTTAACAAATTCTCTGGGAAGTTCAGGATCTACAACACCGTGGCCGAGGCTGAGGACAACCTCTTCAACCTCTGGATGCGCTCTGAGGAATGCTTCACCACCTTCATCATACATTTTGAAAAGGAAGCTTACAAGACAGGCTGGAACTACAGCGCCTTCCGGTACGCCCTCCACCACGCACTGTCACAGCACATCAAGAACGTCCTCTGACTTGCCCTAAAACAACCCTCCTACGACAGATACAAGGCCCTCATCATGCAAATTGACCAGCGCTGATGACGCCCACAGTTTGGTCAGTAACAAATGTGACTATAGTGTTACCGTACCAAAAACTTGCGTTGGGCGCACTAAAAGTAATGTGAGGAGTCCCAGGCAGGTCCCAGAGAACGCGCCTGTGAAAAAGGGGAAAAGTCGGTAACGGAGTCGGCAAGTGTAAAGCGCTAAGGTAAAGCGCCTAGGAGGAAGCGGTAAGCAAACACGGCAAGGTCAACAGCAAGAACGCAGTATGCTTAGCGAGGTCTAAGCGTCGATAATGCCTGCCGTAGCTGCAAGGCGCGAATGTGTCGAGTGTTGGCTAGCGTCTGTAACTGCCGATGAGTTTGACGTTGCCGACCGTAAATGAAATCTTGGGCGTAAGGGAGACTGAAGAAAGGGGAGTAGGAAACTCTAGTCTGTTATTCTCTGGTGTATGTACAAGTTGGTAAGTACTTTTTATACTACAATGAGTTCGCCGTCGCCAGTGGCTAATGACGCCAGAGTGCGGTAAACTGGAAAATTTCATAGGGGTAGCTCCAACCGTTTCAGATCCCTACCGTCCATTCAAGAGCCTTAGCAGTGCGGTAAACTGGAAAATTTCATAGGGGTAGCTCCAACCGTTTCAGATCCCTACCGTCCATTCAAGAGCCTTAGCGACGCCAGGCGACAGATCGCGAAGCTAAACCATCAATCCATCACCCTTCTGTCTGTCCAAAAGGCTTAGTGGTGTCAGGCACCAGATCGAGACGCTAAGCGATGTCAGACGCCAAGGTCAAACACCAAGCTGTCCGTCAGTTTTTGATAGATCATCAGGCTTCTTCCTAAGCGCTGTCATCAGTGACTGATGCCATCTGTCAGTTGTCATTCTTGCTGCCGTCGGCGCTATCACTGATCGGATCTGCTTCTTGCCGTGCGCGGCCGTCAAATATTGCCAAAATTGGATAATTAGCGCGCGCTAAGGTATCCCGAGTCGGTGCCATGCTGCCGTCGCCTGCCGTTGATGCGCTGATCCTGTATGGGGTCCTATCATCTCCCCCCAACTGAAAAATTGACTGTCCTCAGTCACCAAATAAGGCTATCGTTACCACTTTTGTGACAAGTGGTCCGTGCGTTCTTGAGATTTGGTTTATAGTCCTGGCGCATGAGTGTGGACTTCGTTTCTTCTCCCCATCTTTTCCTGGCGCTCAATTTAAATAAAATGTCTTTCCGCATTCCAACTCCGCCCCCTGTTCCCTCTCAGGCTGCCCAAGAAGCCGCCTACGCTTACATAGCGAAGGCCAACAATTTTATTCGACATATTGAGGGCGTTGGCGCCGAGGCGTCCCAAAAATTAGTGGTTGGCATGATGAAGCTTTTGGAGCGCTGGTATGAGGTGCGGGTCCTTGGCGTTGGGTGGGATCACGAGATCGAGGTGCGGGAGTGGTGCCGGGCCCGCTATGTGGATAATCGTGGCGCGGAGTGGTTAGCGCCGTTTTCTCGTTTTGTAAGTGCTTTTAGCCCTTGCCGTGTCGCTAGCTGATCGAGTTGCCAGGCGCCTCTTCCCGTCCCAACTATCGAGGACGAATTGGAGGATATTCTGTCTGGGGCGTTGCCGATGACGGTAAGCGCACCTGCGGCAGAGTGAGTATTTCTAACTACCTCATCATAACTTAGCTCTGGTCTGATTTGTCACCTCATAGTAAGCAGGAGGTGTTGGCGCCCCTAGCGCGCATGCAAGTAGCTGAGGAGCTGGCGGCACGGCAAGAAGAAGTGTCCCAAGATGCCCGGGAGATTACCAGGGCTTTGGAGGAGCGGGAGCGGGTCAGAGAGTTGGCGGAGGAGATGGAGGGAGTTGCTGCAGGGAAGGCGCCTGCCGTTGAGAGGCAGGCTGTAGCAGAGGGATCCGGCAAGGTAGGTCATGCCGGCAGCACTTTGAGCCCAGTGCTGCCGGCTAGCAAGTCGGGCTCACCGAGGAAGCTGGCAGGTGCTTCCAAACGCAAGGTAAGTGCTGATTTTGCTTGCCGTTGCCGATGGTCGCTAACGACATTTACAGAGTCGCAAGGCAGCTCCTCAATACACGGTGAGTGGTACTTTTTCTTTGGACTGGAATTACTAAGTTTTTGTAGGCGCCAACACAACGTTCCTTTGATGACAAGGAACTGCGAGGTTTGCTTTTGCCGCGTCGGGAGGAAGCCGTCCTTGACAAAGGACAGGAGGCTGGGGTCGTAATGGAGGAAATGAAGGGGAAAAAGACCATTTCCTTGGCGACTCGGCAGGCCTTTAAGGAGGCGTGTGGAGCGGTAAGTAACTCTTCTGTCTTTTTGAGCTCTCGCTGACTTATGGCGCTAGTGTGACAAGTGCTGGGCGGATAACGACCCAGAAGGCTGCTGGTTCCCGACTGGGGCCCAGCCATGCTATCGTTGTGGCGCCCTCAAACGCGCTTGTACTATTGACGGGGCGAAGAGTTGTGAGCGTGGCGGTGCGCCAGACGCTCTGGTCGAGAAAACGTTTTTGCACGCTGTTTTGGTCAGGAGGGCTAGGGAGTTTGTGGAGGGTCAGAAGCAGAAGGTCGCTGCTGGTGGAATGGCAGCCATTGGACGTGCCTCCTTGGCGTTGCCGACGCGCCAAGGAGATGGGTCAGAGACAGTCGGCAATCGAGGCGCCGGCGAGCGCCAAGGGACTTCGGTCCCAGAAAAACGACAAGCCCCTTCCCCAAGCAAGGGGAAGAGCAAGGCAAAGCGCCCTTGTGTGGTGTCATCGCCTTCCCCTTCGCCAGCCCCTCAAGACACCAAGATGGAGGACTTGGAGAAGGCTTTAGCGGCGAGTCGCCTGCCTCCTCAAGACCCTGAGGCAGGCCCAAGCGGTCTCTTGTCGCCTATCCAGTTGGCGGCGAGGTCCCTTGGCGAGGAGCAGGAGGTAGGAGAGCGGGAAGCAGTTGGCGACTCGGCGCCGCCAGAGGAGCGAGAAGAGGCCCCTGCCGATGTCGAGATGGGGGATGAGGAGAAGGCAGAGGGAGCGGTAGCAGGAGGAGATGAAGACACTGAGGGTGAAGAGGAGACCTTGGCGACGCAACAGGAAGGCGACGAGGTAGTGGCAGGCGAAGGGGAGGGAGTGGCAGGAGTTGCCAGGGAGGAGCCTGAGTGGCGCTGGCTGCCTCCCTACAGTAGCGTTGCCCCTTGGGAGGTTTCAGACCCCGAGGACGTTGCCGGCCTGGAGCCTAGGCGCCCCGTGATCGCCAGAGTCAATCCCTTGTAGACTCCCCAGCCACAGCCAATGGTCACTGGCGACGCTTTTAACTGGCTGGGACAAGACCTTGTGTACCCGGTGGTGGCACTTAACCCGCGGGAGATGCTGGAGAGGTTCTCGAGGAGGGCGGCAATGATGAAGGCAGCAATGGGTCGGGAGCGGGAACGTGTCCGGGGTCAGCTAATGGCGCTAAGGTTGCGCTACTCCAACCTGGGTCATAGCTTTTGCATTCTCTGCGACTACCAGGATGATTGCCAAGCCGCCATGGATTGGCAGACCGCCAACAACATCTTGCCGGGCGATCTCCTACCTCTGCGTGACTCTTCTTTGCCGGTCTCCGACGACTCGTTGCCGATGGAGGATGAAAGCGAGTGAACGGACCTTAGCGTAGATAGGCCATTTTTGTACATTGTTTTTATTGGCGCCTCGATTTTATATATTTTTGTTGTTTCCCTACCGAGTGGAGGAATTGAGTCCAATAATCTGAGTTAGCGTAGCGGCAGAGAGCAAGGAAAGTATAGCAAAGAGAAAGCAAGCGGCAAGTATTCTGAGGTAGGTTTTAGCAGGAGGAGTAAGATGAGGGACTTAGACAAATTTTAAGGAAAAAGGGAAACGCTCAGTAAATCATCATAGCGAAAAACCCTTGGCAAGAGTTGCGCAATGCGCTAAGCGTTGACGACCCGCTAGCGCTGCGACTTGACTATGTAAAGAAATGTCTGTTGAATATAGTATAGTAAGTATCGGCAAGAAAGATAAGTAAGATAAGTAATAGAAAAAGGGAGCTCATCAATATATTCTTTTCTAATCAATTTCTTCTTCTTCAACTAGAGTCGGCAAGTCATCATCGTCCAATAATTCGGTTTCTTCAAGTTCTCTCAGCTTGGCGGTGTCAATATCTAGCGCTTCAAGCGGCAAGTCGATTTGTTCTCTAGCGAGGTATGGCACTAGGTGAAAGGCGGCAACAGGTCGATGCAGTACTGAACCATCTAGTTCACAGAGCACGTAAGCGCCTCCACGGTTATGAGAGATAACTACCAAAGGTCCAAGATAGCGCGGGCGCATTTTCTTATTGTATGAGGTTTCAATTTTGGAGTTGCGCATAAGCACTAGCGCTCCTCTCGGGAAGTTGTAATCTTTGATAGTAGCGCTATGCTCGGTTTCGAATCGTAGGGCTGCTTGGCAACGGGCGCTAAAGACTACCTCGTGGAGTCGCTCTAAATCTCCCTTCCTTCGCTGGAGATCAATGGCTCGTCTGGCGATCAGGTCGGTAGTCGCTAAGATGCTGTTGGGTGCTGGCTGAAGGTAGGTCGCTTCTATAATGTTGGCAGGGAGTAACGGATGGGTGCCAGTAGCCGCGTAATAGGGAGAACAACCCATGCGCTTACAAATGGTAACTCTTTCCGACCAAAATACTGAATATGTCGCTTCACTCCAACGAGACTCGTCGCCATCGACCGCCTTGAAGAGCGCTTGCCGAACGTCAAAGTGTGGTCTCTCTACCAGGCCATTGGCGTGCTTGTTGTAGCCAGATACTCGAATGTGATGAATGTTGTATTTCTTGGCGAGATATGTTAGCGCTTTGATGATTGGCGCACCGTTATCTGTGACGATTTAATGTGATGAATGTTGTATTTCTTGGCGAGATATGTTAGCGCTTTGATGATTGGCGCACCGTTATCTGTGACGATTTCTCTTAGCGCTCCCCAACGGCAAATGACGTCCTCAAATATCCACTTGGCGACCGCCTCTGTATTTTCTCTCTGCAGCATTCAAAATTCAGGCCAGTGGATTAGCGAGCAACAACCTTGAATGATGTACTTGTAGCGACCAGATTTGGGCATGTGCATGGTATCGACGTAGATTTTGCTGAAGAGGGGAGCTGGCATTGCAACGGTTGGCGGTATGAGCACTTGGCGCGTTTGTTGAATTTGACAGAGGTGGCAAGTCCTGATGTACCAGGTGATGTCGGCACTAGCGTGTGGCCACCAGAATCGTTCTAAAAGAGACGCTCGAGTAGCGTACAGACCCCTATGTCCTAGCTTGTCATGCATGGCGCACAGGACACGTAAGCGACCTTCTGGCTTGATGATCAGCTTGTGAGCGCCATCTCGATTTCGTCGCCAAAGTCAGTTGTCGGTAAAGAAGAAGTGGGTGGCATATCGGATAAAGGTCGCGTATTGCTCATCGGTAAGGCCTGCGGGTCGCTTGAGGTCTTGTAGCCATTGTTCAACGATTAACAAGCGACTGTCTTCTGCCTTTGCTTTGGCGGATCGGGGAACGGCATCGTAGGTCAAGTTTCTGCTGTCTTCTCTTAGCGGATGGGGTTCCTGTACAACTTTTACTGGAGGCAAGTCTTGTCCAAGGATGCTTGCCGTGTAGAATGTGAGGGGTGCGCTAAAGATCTCGGGGCGGTAAGGGACAATGGGATGTAGAAGGATACTGGCAGGCTGTTGCCGTCGTAGTAGGGGAACTGGCTGTTGTATGAGGTGCATAAAACCATATAATCTGTCGATCCAGTCCTCGAAATCGCTATCTGCCTGGGGATCCACTGCCGGGTCGCCAGGCTGCCGTGGTCGCCTAGAAAGTCCATCTGGTCCATGGAAAGAGCTTTTGACATGTATCAATTCAAAGTGAAACATAAGAATAGCGACCACCCAACGGTTCATGCTAGCGGATGGCTGGATGTTGGGATTCTGCAGCATGCCCTTGATGTACCTAGCGTCGACTTCAACAATAAGGTTCCGTACGCCAATCAAATACATCTTTAGCGACCGGAAGGCTTTGAAGAGCCCATAGAGTTCTAGCTTAGGCTGGCTGTAGCGAGACTCTCTGTCGTTTAGCGTGATGGATCCAAAGCGGTTGTAGCGTCGCTGTTTCCGATTGTCGCTAAGGCACTGGCACAAGAAGTAGCCAACGGCAATGTACGAGGTATCCACTGCCAAGATAACTGGGTCGGCAGAGCTATAGTCGATTGGAACTAGGGGTTTGGCGTCTTGTAGGGCTTTTACTAAATCTCGTTGGGCAGTGACCTGGTCTGGCCCAAATTCAAAGGGCTTGTTAGCGCGGGTGAGTCGGTTAAGGGGATGTGCGCGATGGGCAAAATTCTTGACAAATATTCTGAGAACGCCAACGGTACCAAGAAAGGCACGAACTTCAGATAAGTCGCAGCAAGGACCCCATCGCTCCAAGAGTGCTAAGCGAGACTCGTCGGGAACGTGTCCGTCGGGAGTGCAGATGTGACCGAGTATTTTGAACCTTGGTGCGCACAGGAGGAGTTTGTGACTGCTAAAGGTACCACCGCTATACTTCATACGTTGGAGAACTCGATTGAGCAGCAAGAAAAACTCCCATAGCGCTAAGCGAATGTTGGAGTTTTCCGGATGGATCGCCGGTAAGCCGTTCACGAGTTGCCAGTCTTTGGGGCCTTTGACGCCAACGTCATCAATGAAGCTAAGGACATTATGCGGTATCTCGGGTTGGAGGATGAAAGTGATGTCGTCATGGAATATGGGGACTGAGTTTGTCCAGCCCATCAGTAAGGTGACTAGGCGCAAGGCGCCAAACGGGGTTTGAAAAGTGGTGAGATACCGGGAAGAAGGGTGTATTAGGCGTTTGTCGTAGCCAATGTAGAGGTCAAGGGTGGCGCCACAAATACGCCTGGCAAAGGACTCGGCAACGTGGTCAGGGAAAGGCGGTACGCCAGAGTGTCGTATGGTAACTCTATTCAGTGGCTCAAGACTGTGAACTATGCGTAGATTGCCGTTCTTTTTGAGGACGCAAAACCATCGGGAGTGGTAAGAGCTATTGGAGGGTTCGTAGACGCCAGCCTTAATCTTGGTCCTAATGATTTGGCAGACCTCGGCTTCGATTCCAGGCGGTAATGGTCGGTTGTGCTCAGTCCACGGCACGTGAGGAATGGTCGGGATAACAACAGGCGGGAAGAAATCTGTACGTAGGCTGCCGCGCTCCGAGTCCTCCCAAGCGAAGGCTTTATCCTGTTTAGTGACGAGATCGGTAAGGACATTCAACTCATCTTTGGTCAAAAATCCTGTATCGTGCTCCTTGGCGAACTGCTGCTGGCGCTCTGCGGTAAAACGTCCTGTGGGCTGAAAGGGTGGTGGTTTTGGTGATAAAGCTGGTATGTCGGCAAGAGGATTGCCAATGATCTGGCGCTCGATTCTAAACGTCTCAGGAGAGTGCGTAGCAACGGGTTTTGTTTTAAGTGCAACTGGCTTATATTTCTTTTTGACTTGAACCCCTTTCCTTTTGGGAGCGTTAGCTTGGTTATACACGGATGTGGAGCAACTGGCTTATATTTCTTTTTGACTTGAACCCCTTTCCTTTTGGGAGCGTTAGCTTGGTTATACACGGATGTGGAAAGGGGAACTGTAGCCTGAGGAGCGGCAAGTCCAAGGACGGCAGGAGACTGGGCTCCAGGAAGGGTAGTGAGATATGTATTGGTAGACGCAATATTTTGAAACGACTCGGAAGCGGTAAGGTACAAGTAAGCTAGCGCAGAGTCGGTAATGTTTTGATTTTTCTGGGAAAGCTCAGCGTTGGTAGCGGATAGAGTAGTTAAAACTTCTTCGTCAAGAAAAGCGGTAGACACAACATTTACAAGACCAATAGAATGGTCATATTCCAGCGTTAGCGCCACATCTCCATGATCGTCGCCAATCACCTCCTCGATGGTCTGTGAAAACACCTGTGGGGAGGCTTGTTGGCGTGTTGGTCGGTAAACTCCGGGGGCTTAGCGCGGGTGCCTTTCCGTTGTCCCCTAGGGAACGTTGGCACTGTTCGTCGAATTCCGGAATTGGGGTCGCTAATTGTTAGTGTCGTCTCGTCGTTGGTAACAGTCTTGATGACTGATCGCGCCAAGACGTCAAAGGGTCTGCCAAGAAGTAAATCGTATGCTGGGGAACGTAAGATGTGTATCTGAAGATAAAAAGTAATGTCGCCAAGGGTGCAAGGCACATTCTTGGCGAGGCCTAAGGATCTGTCCACCGTACCGTTAGCGCTCTGCATGTTTAATATAACTGTAGGGTCATAAATGAGACCCAAATCGTTAGCGACTTCCGCTGCCATAGAAATGATCTGAGACCCGCTATCCACAATTGCCTCTACCTCGTGCTTATTGTCTACGGTTAGCGCGACTGAGTGGATAGCGTGCGATTCTTGAGCGACGGTAAAAATTGCTGGGTCTTCTCCATGGTCTACTGACCTAAGATAGGTCTCCACTGGGTCCACAGAGGTGGCGTTAGCGATGGGGTCGGCAGGAGTATCCTCAGCGTCCAGAGAGTCGACGGTAATGGAAAAACCAGGGAGCGCGTCGTCGAGATCCTCAACCTCAGCAACGGTTGTCGCCAAGGGACGTCGAGGAGTGACTGCCGTCTTGACTTAGTTGCGGATGCCGGGAGCAATACTACAAAGCTCTTCAACTAATAAGGTAACGGCCATTTTCATAATGCGGTTAAATACATGGTTGGATTTTTCGATGTCAAAAATTGGCGCGGTAGGTCGGTAGCCACCCTCAGGACGTTTCTCGGGAGCGGCAAAGTTTTGTTGTGCGGGAGCATGATATTGGTCGGGAATCCCTGAGTAGGGATGGAGAGGCGGCAAAGGCGGTTCAGGAGCGGTAGCGGACGACGATGGTTCTGGAGCGGTAGCAGGAGTAGTAGCAGGCGGTGCGGCAGGAGCAGGAGTCGGTAACTTGCTAGCGGGAGGCATTGGCTTGTATCCTTTAAGAGGTTGTTTAGGCTGCTTAACTTCAACCCCATCAAAGACCTGATTCTTGAGCAAATCCAATTCCTGTTGGAGCTTGGTGATACATTCTTCTCGTGAGAAAGTAGGGTGGTCGCCAATGCTATCGAAGTGTAAGACCTCGTGAACCATTTGCTGTTGGGTCGCCTGTTCAGGGTCGGGGTTGGCGTTGCCAGAAAGCGTGCCGGTAACGATTTGTCCTGGGTTGCGCCTATGCCATTCATCAACTCGTTCCTGGAAAGACTTCTTGTCTGGGTAGTTGGGAATGATGGCGCCAGTAGTGAGCACTATCTTGCCGTCGATAGCCCTTCAAATCCTTCCTTGCCGAATATAGTTTTCTAAAGTCACGCAGCGTCCTCTAGTCATAGTATGGCCAATCTCCCTACAGAAGTGGCAAGGGCCATCAGCGGGTACATTAGCGGGTCGGTTAGCGAGATTGGTGGTAATCATAGTTTCGATACGAGTCATGGCGGAAGCGACAGCAGCGGTAACGGCAGCATTGAGATCCTCCTTCTTAACGAAGTCGGCAGCAGGAGGCGGGATGGGAATGATACCGTTGGTTTGCTCAGGTGGTGGGCTTGTCCTAGTGCGTTGCAGCCCAACGCCAGTGTCCGTTCCCTTGAGAACCCATTTACCGGCTTCAAAGACGTCGGCAACGTTATAGGGCTCGTCTGGGTGATGGGCCTGATGAACAATTTCTAGGCGACGAGCAATACGAGTCCAAAGCGAGGTCGGGATGCCTTGTTGGAATAGGCGACATTCCTCATTAATGTATAACTTGCCGTTTTGTACTAACCACCTAGCGATCTTTTGGAATTCGCGGTAATACGTGGAGAATGCGCCAAGGGATGATGTGCCACTGTCAAATGATTCCTGTACTAGTTTCTGCAGCTTGTTTACCGAGTATCAGGTAGCCTCCTCTGCGCCAGGGTACAGCTGGATTACTGCCGTCTTCCAGCCCTCATACGACGCACCTTGGGCTAGAACAGGTGGGGCGGCAGGAACAAAGGTGGCAAACTCGGCAAGGCCTGTCCACGTCTCTGCCGTGTCATACGATACGTATCTTGCCGCGTACTCCTTCATCTGCGTGTGGTCGGTAATACCACAATCCCTAAACAAATACTCCAATTCCTTGAAATACTGGGAGAGCTCCCGTGGCTTGGACTCGTCCCATTTTGGTGCTGAGAAGTGGTTAAATACTCCAATTCCTTGAAATACTGGGAGAGCTCCCGTGGCTTGGACTCGTCCCATTTTGGTGCTGAGAAGTGGTTGCGTGGCGGCATGCGCTGGACTTGTTGTTCCATAGCGACTGTGTTGGTGAGTTTGGTTAGCGGTAGTGGGGAAGGAGTTCTAGAGATTGGCGACAGGGTAAGAGAGATAAGTTGAGAAAGAGGCGTTAACGGAGTAATGGGGGTGACTGGTTGCGGTACGGTGAATGGCGATGCTAAGGGGTTGTCGGCGCTATAATCGAGGGAATGCGGAAAGAGATCAGGAAATGCGTCTACAGTGGCGTTCTGTAGTTCCTGTGCAAGAGAGAGACCCGGTAAGGCACCAGGTGGTTGTGGAGTTGATGGGTGGGAAGGAGCTATGCCTTCTACCGACTGCTCTAGCAGGCGGCGCCTACGCTGGAGACGGGTTTCTGGCGGAATTCTGCCCTAGAGATCCCTCGCGGTGGGCTCCAATTTGATGACGCCCACAGTTTGGTCAGTAACAAATGTGACTATAGTGTTACCGTACCAAAAACTTGCGTTGGGCGCACTAAAAGTAATGTGAGGAGTCCCAGGCAGGTCCCAGAGAACGCGCCTGTGAAAAAGGGGAAAAGTCGGTAACGGAGTCGGCAAGTGTAAAGCGCTAAGGTAAAGCGCCTAGGAGGAAGCGGTAAGCAAACACGGCAAGGTCAACAGCAAGAACGCAGTATGCTTAGCGAGGTCTAAGCGTCGATAATGCCTGCCGTAGCTGCAAGGCGCGAATGTGTCGAGTGTTGGCTAGCGTCTGTAACTGCCGATGAGTTTGACGTTGCCGACCGTAAATGAAATCTTGGGCGTAAGGGAGACTGAAGAAAGGGGAGTAGGAAACTCTAGTCTGTTATTCTCTGGTG
Organism: Macrolepiota albuminosa; assembly: GCA_027475525.1. Lineage (NCBI taxonomy): Eukaryota > Fungi > Basidiomycota > Agaricomycetes > Agaricales > Agaricaceae > Macrolepiota > Macrolepiota albuminosa. The sequence continues at coordinate 38,567 of JAMWFC010000115.1, forward strand.
TATGTACAAGTTGGTAAGTACTTTTTATACTACAATGAGTTCGCCGTCGCCAGTGGCTAATGACGCCAGAGTGCGGTAAACTGGAAAATTTCATAGGGGTAGCTCCAACCGTTTCAGATCCCTACCGTCCATTCAAGAGCCTTAGCGACGCCAGGCGACAGATCGCAAAGCTAAACCATCAATCCATCACCCTTCTGTCTGTCGTCCATTCAAGAGCCTTAGCGACGCCAGGCGACAGATCGCAAAGCTAAACCATCAATCCATCACCCTTCTGTCTGTCCAAAAGGCTTAGCGGTGTCAGGCGCCAGATCAAGACGCTAAGCGATGTCAGACGCCAAGGTCAAACACCAAGCTGTCCGTCAGTTTTTGATAGATCATCAGGCTTCTTCCTAAGCGCTGTCATCAGTGACTGATGCCATCTGTCAGTTGTCATTCTTGCTGCCGTCAGCGCTATCACTGATCGGATCTGCTTCTTGCCGTGTGCGGCCGTCAAATATCGCCAAAATTGGATAATTAGCGTGCGCTAAGGTATCCCGAGTCGGTGCCATGCCGCCGTCACCTGCCGTTGATGTGCTGATCCTGTATGGGGTCCTATCAGCGCTACTGAGAAGACCGCAGCGAGTACTCAAACTTCTGAGCCCTCCTGGAACCCTAGAGGAGGACCACCATGGCCCTCCGGCGAACCCTCTAACCCCCAAAACCAAAACCCCGGTCCCCCCGCATTCCCTGGCGGCCAACCTCCAGTGAGTCGCAGCCTATTCAATGCTAACCCCACCAGCGGCGCTCGCCTCCAGGCCCAACTTAACACCGCCATGGCCGCCAATGACCCAGGCAACATGTCAAGCCCTGAGGAACCCCCAGAAGACCCTGAAGACCCTGACTTTGCCGACAAACGGCGTGAAGAGGCCCTCCGGGCTAACTGACTTCAGAAGAAGGGACAACCCTGGGTCGAGGTTCCGAAGAATGTATAGGAACAATGGAGAAGAAAAGGTGTTTGCATACTCTGCAGTTGTGATGACCACAACTCCTGCAATAGAAGTGATCTACCAACTGGGCTAAAAGGCCACAATGTCAAGCCTGGCTTGACATGTTGCAGGCACTATTTAAGCAGTATCCAGTGTCATGATGCTGTGGGTCATGACAGTGCCCTCTCTTTAAGCATCGAGCCCTCGAGATGCCTGTGAAAGTACCGTCGGCCCCTTCTGACTGCCTGTCAGCTGCCCAACTGGGAAACACAGGGTCTGACTTGTGAAAGTACCGTCGGCCCCTTCTGACTGCCTGTCAGCTGCCCAACTGGGAAACACAAGGACTCTCAGTCTCTAGTCCAAGCTCCTGGCATTCTGCCTTGTTAAATAGTAGGCCCCCTGACCCCTGCCAGTAAGCCAATTGTTCAGAGAGACCCCAATGCAACAATTCTGGACCACCCAGAATCTGCCAACTCAGGGAGTTGAACGCTTGACCTTTTAGGCTTGACATTCTGTGATGACCACAACTCCTGCAATAGAAGTGATCTACCAACTGGGCTAAAAGGCCACAATGTCAAGCCTGGCTTGACATGTTGCAGGCACTATTTAAGCAGTATCCAGTGTCATGATGCTGTGGGTCATGACAGCAGTAAGAAAGACCATTTCATCTCTGAATGCCCCCAATGACAGATTGTGGGACACGCCACCTGGACCTTTGAAGGGGAAGACGCCACCTACAAATATTTGGAAAACGACCCAGCAATTTAGACCCGAAAGACACACTAAATCACGGAATCAACCCTGACGTCTTCTCTGCCCCGGTCTCCCATCTTTGCTCCACAACACTCGCACAGGACACCCTCACAGCTTACCTACCCTCCCACTCCTCGTACTCCCTCCTACTCAAAACCCGCCTCACCCCCTCCGGAATCCTCCTCAACACCCTCATCGACAGTGGTGCCACGGATAACTTCATCGACGAGGCATGGTCTACCTCCACCCCAGAGCCTGCTCAACAACTCCCGGTCCCAGTGCAACTCTGCCTCTTTGATGGGGGACATCACCCATTTTGTGTGTATGCCCGTTATTTTCACCAACGGACAGACTCACACCCTCTGGATGTTGATAACCAAACTCCATCCCTCTGCACCCTTGGTCTTAGAACTTCCGTGGCTCCAAGACACCAACCTCCGCATCAACTGGCAACATCTCATCCTTTGCCTGACCCAGGAACCAACACCTAACAACCAGCAACTCCCCTTCGACATCCCCCACTCTCCAGGCCCCAACCCAACTCCGAAGGACCTCCTAGACGGACCCCCACCGCCCCCCAGACTTCAGTCTTGCTTGTTCTGATCCTTTGTCATCAATGCCAGGTTGAATGGCGCCCCGGGACACATATCAGCCCTCATCAACAGCAGAGCTACCAGAGTTTTTATCAGTGACACCCTCGATCTTCCCCACAACCCCCTCGATCAGCCCCTCCACCTGTGATGGCTTGACGGCACCCCCTCCTCCTCCGGCCCCATCCAGAGGTCTCACTCAGAATGTGTGACCCTGGACAACGGCTTCAAGTTCACCTCCAACTTCCTGGTCACACGCCTGCACAGATCAACCCTGATGGTGCTGGGACTACCCTGGCTACAAGACACGAACCCTGACATTGACTGGAGAATGCTCACCATGATGTTCCTGGGACCCAAGGACCACCCTACAACTGCTGTGCACCTCCAGGCTCTAGGGAGCAACCCAATGCCTGACACCCCCAGGACTGCAGCCCTGCCCCCCACCCAGATGCCCCTGACCATGCCCTCGACTCTCATCCAAACCCACAAGGCCCCCGACCGACCCCCAAACATTCCTTGGAACAAGTACAAAGGGCCAAACTACCTGGACCGGTCTCAGACATGCGTCAAACCCGCTCTGACTTGTGAACCCACGACTCCGATCGACCCGAAAGCACTCGACATTAGAATCATTGGAGCCACCCCCTTTGCCTGCCTCATGCAGGATGAGACCCCCACGTTTCAGCTGCATACCTCACCATCACTCCCAGAAGAACACCTACAAGTGGATGCTACCTCCCCAGAAAAGAAAACTGAGGAGCAAATCCTCTGAGAAGTAGTTTCCCCAGAGTATCACGAATTCGCTGACGTATTCTCCAAAGAAGATGCTAAGAAAATTCCCCCTCACTGCCCTTACAACCATATGATTGATCTCAAGAAAGGAGCTGCCCCTCCCTTTGGCAAGGTATACAACATGTCAGAAGTTGAACTCCGGGCCCTCAAGGACTACCTCGATGAAATGCTCAGGAAGGGATTCATCTGACCCTCTGCCTCCACTGCTGGAGCTCCAATTCTATTTGCCAAGAAGAAGGACGGCTCACTCCAACTCTGCGTCAACTACTGGGGACTCAATAAGATCACCAAGAAGAACTGCTACCCACTTCCGCTCATCGGCGGTCTGGTCAACTGACTCTGCAGTGCCAAGGTTTACACAAAAATCGACCTCCGCTTTGGCTACAACAACGTCTGCATTGCCCCAGGACATGAGTGGAAAATTGCGTTCTGCATGTGGTATGGTCTGTTTGAATATCTTGTGATGCCTTTCAAAATGACTAACCTCCCCCGCCACGTTCCAATACTTCATAAACGATATCTTCCACAACATGAGCAACGTCTTCGTGATCGTCTACCTGGATGACATCCTCATCTACTCCGACTCGAGGGAGGGCCATCAGAAGCATGTCCAGCAGGTCCTTGAACGTCTCTGGGAGCACAACCTCTACATTAAACCCAAAAAGTATTCATTCCACACAGAAGAGGTTGAGTATCTTGGCACTATCATGTTCCCGAATGGCGTTCACATGGACCCCCACAAGGTCAAGGCCATCATCAACTGGCTGCAACCCCAGAACGTCAAGGAAGTACAATCCTTCTTGGGTTTCACTAATTTCTACCGGAGGTTTATAGACAACTACTCTGGTATCACAAAACCCCTCAACTGGCTCACATGCAAGGACATTGCCTGGAACTGGGACAGTAAGTGCCAGAGCATCTTTAACTTGCTCAAGGAGGCTTTCACAGCAGCCTCTGTACTCCAGCACTACGATCCTGCCCTCCTAATCATCCTGGAATGTGACGCCTCTGACTACGCCATCGCCAGGATTCTCTCGCAGATGGAATCCAATGGTGGGAAACCCTGGCCAGTCGCCTTCTACACCCAGTCTATGATCAATGCCAAACTCAACTATGACATCTACGACAAGGAGCTCCTTGCCATTGTCAAAGCCTTCAAGCAATGGTGAGCCTACCTCAAGGGAGCCCAGCACCAGATCCAGGTCTACTCAGATCACAATAATCTGCAGTACTTCACCACGACCAAGCAACTTAGTTGACAACAGGCCTGATGGTCTAAAATCCTCTCAGAGTACAACTTCATGATCCAGTACCGCCCGGGATGACTTGGAGCCAAACCCGATGCCCTCACCTGACGACTGGATGTCTACTCCAAGAAGTTCTTCGAGGTGGAACGCAATGCGTTCAATCACTGTGTGGTAATCCCTCCTGAACATCTGAATGCCGTACTGATTTTAAACGATGAAGGGACTCTGAGTCAGATCTGCCGCACCTCCCAAGACAAGTACTTCACTGACCATAACCCCTGCAACCCTCCCAACAGAACCAACTAGGACCCCGCCTTCTCCTTGTCCCCCGACAAAAAGCTCCTCCTCTGAAACGGCCGCATCTACGTCCCGGATCATGCCCGACTTCGCTATGACGTTCTCCACCAACACCATGACCACAAGCTCTAGGGACATCCTGTGATACGTAAGACCCTCCAACTTGTCTTCTGGACTTACTTTTGGCCAGGGTTGAAGAAGGATGTGACCTGCTACATTCAATTATGCAAACTCTGCCTCCAGGCCAAGGTCTCCTGGCACCAACCCTACGGACTCCTGAAACCCTTGCTGGTCGGACGATGCCCCTGGTCTTCCATATTCCTGGATCACATTGTTGAACTCCCAGAATCTGAAGGGTTCGATGCCATTCTCATTGTTGTGTGTAGGCTAACCAAACAGGGCATCTTTCTACCCTGCCACACCACGGACTTCGCCCGGCTGTTCCTTGAGCATGTCTTTGCCAAATACAGACTCCCGGATGACATCATCTCCGATTGTGGCCCACTCTTCGTGTCCAAATTCTGGACCTCCCTGTGTAAGGCCCTTGAAGTAAAGACTAACCTCTCTACGGCCTACCACCCCAAAACCGACGGTCAGACTGAAAGGGTCAATCAGTCTCTTGAACAATACCTCTGGCTGTACGTCAACTACTTGCAGGACAACTGGCATGCCGAGTTCACCTACAATAACACACCGCACTCCGCCACCAGGATATCACCCTTCTTCACCAACAAGGGATACCACCCCCAATTGACCCTCTCACTCCGGGACATCCTATCGCACACCGCCCACAAGGTCACCCGGGATCTCCAGTCCCTTCACGAGTTCTTCAGGAAGAGATTGACACCATGAACCAGGCCTATGCAAAACATGCTGACCAAAAATAGGAGGACACCTCCGACTGGACCCCCGGGACAAAGGTATGGTTAGACCGACGCCACCTCCGCACCCACCAGCCCTCCCCAAAGCTCAATCACAAGTGCCTCAGCCCGTTCAAGGTCTTGAAGAAAGTCTCATCCCACGCCTACAAGATTGAGCTCCCTCCAGGACTTAAAGGTCTGTACTTGGTATTCCACGTCCGCCTCCTGGAATGACACCCCCTAGACCCTTTCTTCGAACAACGCCCCGAGCCCCCTCCCCCGGTCAAGGTCAAGGACAAGTACCACTACGAGGTCAAAGACATCCTTGACTCCCGGAACATTTGTGGATGACCCCACTTCCTTGTACAATGGAAGGAGTATGGCCCAGAGAATGACACTTGAGAACCACGCCAAAACCTTGAAGGCGCCCTCAACAAACTCTGGGACTTCCAGCAACAGCAACAGCACCCGGGAAACAACCTTTCCAGGTGCAGAACTCACAGACGGCAGTAGTGGGCGTAACCCCCGCCTCCGGGTTTAATAGGGATTCAACTCCCATGTATACTTTCTGTTCCCCCTCTCTATATCTTACCCTTTTAGTACTTTTCTACAGTAGTGCCCTGGAGTCTGGGCAAGGTGCTCTTTCCAAATTTTTCACCACATTACTTACACTACCCTTTGACCTCAGGAGACCAAGTATATACATTTTTATAAAGTACATTATTCTACAGTTGCAGGTACCACAAAAAGGACAACAGCAGGCCATTTCGTGATCCTCCTCCAGCCCTCTCCAGAGCGCTGCCTCCTCCCTTGCCCCCTCTTCGCGCTCCTCCCTCTCCCAATCAGCCTGCTCCAAATGCTCCTGTAGAGCCCTCACCTCGATATCCAGTGGTCATCCGGATAAGGGGGAGAAGATCACCGGAGAGAGGCACGCTGGGGAGGCCGGGGACGGGGTCTCTGCGAGCAGACGTGCCCTCTTAGAGGGTTCCGGGGAGGGACTGGGCGACACCTGCCGCTTCCCCTTGTTTAGGTGCCCCCCACGGCCCCCTGCTCCTGGGTGCCAGACCGAGTGACCCAGCGCATGATCAATACCATGGGCTGGCCCTGGCCCCCTACTCAGACGACCCTCCCCTCCCCCACCCCACCCCCTGAACCTTCCGTGGGCACCCCTTCCGGACCCCCAGCAGGCACCTCCTCCGGAACCTCTTCTGGCTCCGCCACCCAAGTTCTCTCCTCTACACCCATCCTCCAGGTTACCCCTTCCAGTGACCACCCCTGCTCCCACAAAGCATCATATGCCCTCCATAGTGCCGAGACAGAACACTGCTCGTGATTGAGGCGACATGCCTCGCACACTGATGTGTCCTGTCGAGATGAGGGGGCTGGGGCCTCGAACAAACAAGGGACCTGCCGGCGGGCGCAGTGGAGGCACTAGATACTCAAATCAGCTGCAAAATCAGAAACACGAGACCACTTACCGGCCCGTTGCTAACACACCAGGCACGGGAGGGCAAACCCCGGGGCCTCTCCAGGGCATGCTTGAACTGATCTTGAGACGCGCCAGTCCTCCAGAACCATGGAAATGGTTCCCGTGGCCATCCCAGACCGCCGGAAACAGGGAGTGGCAAGACGAGGCCATGGGAAAGGGCGACGGCGGGGAGGGCGGACAGTCATCCATGCAAAAGTAGGCATGGGATGACTGGGGCCTGGCCCTGAAGGACCACCAGAGCTTGCATCAGGAGCCAGCTGGGACCCATCTCTGGGGCAGGAATGCTGTGTTGTTCTGAAAAAGGAAGGTCAGTTATGATAAGAGGACAACGTGGCAACACTCATGCTGCTGGAAGAGCGCTGCCATGTGCTCACAGTCGAGCCAGCGCCGGTACCTTGCATCCCAGGCCTCCCACGCAACCAGGGGGGCAACTTTGTTAGTGGGTGGAGGCATTGGGGAATGCGTCAGCATACATGACATGGTTGAGTTTTGATGGTAAATTTTTTTTTTGATACATGTCAGAACAGGTGCCAGATCCCATGCTTGGACCCCGGCCTGAACCGCTGGCTACGCATGCCTCGGAGGGTCTCGGTGCTGAGGAGGGGTGATGGTGATATCATGACCCCTCCCCTCCGGACCCACCCTGGAACCCTCCCTCCGACCCTACAGGACGTGCCCTGCCATCACGACTACCGACACCATCATCACATGCATCAAGGACCGCCATCACCCGGCACCCCCGGCAACACTGCATCAACTGCCATCAGCCCTCAATCAACAACCGGATCACGCCAACTGCTTCTGGGCCATCACACATCACGCATTACAGCTCCCTCTGCGCCAATTGATTGCACACCCCACACATGTGATCCCGGTATACAGTCCCCCTCCCGCTACTCAATGCCTCCCAAAACTCATCCCAGACACCCTGGAACCCCAGAAACCCAGACCCGGCCCTGTAGTACTTATAGTGTAGCTCCCCGATTGTAGTCGCTAGTCTTGATATTACACTTGTTTGCTTGTGTGCCCCTTTGATTGACTGGTACACCCGATTGGTATGCTTTGACTGGCACACTCAAATTGTTCACGTGCTCTTAAGACTGGTACGCACTTCATATTTTTAAACTTACTAACCGGGTCTCGTCCTAGAACCTCCAGTTCTCAACTCGACTCAAACCCTCTGATCTCTTCACCTCCACCCAATCCCCAGACTAAGTCCCCTATTTTGGGAATCCCCTGTTTGCGTCTTGAACCCCAAAAGTTCAGTCCGGAGTTTCAGACACCTGAGTACATGCAGATCAAGTCCGCCTTGTAAGGGCATTGCTTTCTGGGAAAGCCCCCAACTCAGTGGAACCTGACAGTCCAATCAGTAGATGTCCTCTCTTATTGATCAGCATATATTTATTCTACTGCCTGGGCCAGTCCAGACAATCCACTCATTACCCACACTGAGCAAGTAGTCTAAGAATCCAAGGCCACTAATGACTATATATATGCAATGTAGGCTGAGAAGCACTTGGCTGAGAACCATGATGATCTACCTCCAGACAGTACTAGGCAAGAAGAAGACAAAGAAGGCAATGATATGCATGGAAGCAACAACAACTTACCAGACTTAGCCAATGTAGCCTCAATAGAGGAAATCAAACACTTACTAGCTGTTGCTGAGTCTTTGGACAATCCAATATACATCAATGTACATAGACAACAAGCCATGTACCTAGAAAGAAGCCATGGCATCACCCTACTCAAAGAAATGAGAAGCTGAGTACAAGAAGGAGCTCAAGTCCTTGAAAGAAATAAGTATATATAAACTCATACCTCAAGACCAGGTACCTGCACACCAAAAAGTTCAAAAAAAATGACCAGTATTCAAGATTAAACATGACAGAACTGGCAAAGCCATCAGATTCAAAGTCAGGCTAGTTTTAAAAGAGTACAAGCAAGTCTATAGTTGTGACTACATCCAAACAACATCATCAACAGCACACATGGAATCATGGCAAGTACTCTTACATCTAGCTGCAGCTCAGGGCTGGGATGCTATGCAAATCAACATCAAAACTGCATTCCTCATTCCTCCATGGTCTACTCCCAGACAATAAAGTACAATATATGATGCAACTGGAAGAACCAGGTAAAAAAAGCTGGATCTGGTGTTTACTATGCAGTCTCTATAGCATGAAGCAAGCTGGGCACATATAGAATCACACCCTGAATAGCAACATGATCTCATGGGGCTTCACTTGTCTCCTATGCAAATTGTGCATATACTACTAAAAGGCTGACACTGGTACTATGATAGTGGCAGTCCATGTCAACAACTTCCTGTTTATTGCCAGCAGCAAGACCAAAAACAAGTGGTTTAAGGACCAGCTATAATCTGCATGGACAATTTCCAATCTTTGTCTCTCAAAATTTGTAGTCACTATTGTAGTTGAATGAGATCATGCCAACCACCTTGTAAAATTGTTGCAGTCTGTCCTCATTAACAAAATAATTTTGCAGTTTGGACAGTCTAGTGCTGCACCACTCTCCCTCCTTATAGAACTTGGACTTCAACTTCAGAGAGCCAACAGATTATCCCTTATTAAAGATAAACTAGATGCCCTTGCAAAAATGCCATATAAACCTCTTGTTGGATGCCTCCTCTATGTTGCCATCTTGACCAGACCAGACATTGCCTACATCATCTAACAACTGACTCAGTACATCAACTCTTTTACTAATGTCCACTGAAAAGCAGCCATCCAACTTGTTCAGTATCTCAAAGGCACCTGTCATTTCAAACTTGTCCTAGGCAGAACAGGAGCACCCATCAACCTTACTGGCTTCACAGTGCCTGATAAAATGGTGACTCCATAGAGGGCCAGTGCACATTGAACTTGGCCAGTCAAATGCAGGAGTAAGAGGCATTGTTCAGCATAGCAGTTGGTGAGAGATAGATCCCATGGTGTGCTTTGCAAAGGTGGACAAAGGGATTTATCAAGTGCAGTTCACAACAAGGACACATCTGGTAGGGGTAGTCTGATTGATGCCTGAGGGGTCTGAAGTTGCCAAGAGTGTGATGTTTATGAAGAGGTGAGGTCCTATTAAAGTGAGTGCTTTCTATATTGCCAGTATATAGCATAGTCAGCAAAGGCCCATAACCTGTTAGAACCTCATAAGTAACCTGGTGAGTTTGTATGTTAATTCCCTCAGTTCAATGGCAATTGACTATTATTGGACTTTAGGGTCTGCTTTTTTACAAGAGTCATATGTACTATACTATTTAAACCAAAGTCAGACTCATTCATGCCTCAGTTGCTTTTTCATCTCTTGACACACATACTGAGGCTGTGAGTTCTTCTTTTTCCATTCTTTCTTATAGCTGGACTCTAATCAATATGTGTATACAGAATTATTACTTATTGTGTTTTAGGTATATAATACAATTCCTTCTTTGTCTCTTAACACACATATCAAGGCTAATTATTACTTATTGTGTTTTAGGTCTTACAGGTTATGGGCCTTCCTTTATGACTATCTGTATATACAAAGTGGAACAATTTTTTCATTTGTCTTCTACGATGTGTGGCTGCCTCCACATCTCCAATCTTCCATTGTTACTCATTGCATCATTGATTATTGTTGACATTTTTTAGTCACTTAATTTTGATCATGTCCTCTCCTCCAGATAGAGATTGACAACCCCTCTGACATCCATGGTCTGCTGACCCCTGATAAAGTATCATCTGCCTCTGGCCATCCTGGGACTTGATCAAATGACTAGACAATCAAAGGACCCTTACACTTACCACCAATCTCACATTCTTATTCTTCTAATTTTGTTTTGAATACTTTTAATGCTTCATCCCCAGCTACTTTTTAAAACAATAGATTTTTTAACACTTTCCAATCACATAGACTACAAACAAATTGTTTTCTGTCTTTTCATGCTCCATCTTCTTGTTGTCCAGTACAATTACCTTCTGTTCCACCATCTTCTTCTCTCGCATCTCACAATGTCAACAAACAACCAATTTTTTCACCATCTTTACCAAATCAGAATTTTTTTCCAAATCACCAATCCACTTTCACCTCTCATCATGATATACCTCACATGAGTTTTTATCCTAACTCTGTCCATCCAAAGGATTTTCATTCATCTCCATGTCCATCTTCAATTCAACTACAAAACATAAATTTATGCCCTCTCCAGATCTCATACTTCTCACTCAGTATACTCTGACTTGAGTTATGTCACTTTTCCAAACAACATTTGCTCTGATACTCATACATCAAATCAGTTTCATTCTTTTCCTTCTCCCAGCAATAACCTTCCTGTCTCAAATCATGTACCACATAGGATTTTTCAACAACCAATTTCTCATCATTCTTTACCTAATCCTTTTGTTTTAACCTCTCCAACTTGTCATACTGAAGTCCCACTTGGTGACACAAAACTTCTGTTTTTAGCTACTATACTGATTCTTTGTTCAGCTACAGAGTGGGTGCCATAGGAATCTGTGGTCACTCAGATTATTACCAGCATTGGTCTCCATAGACATATCTGCAAAATCCCTAGAGTTGGGGATCTTTGTGATCTGACTTGTCAAGTTGCTCTTCCTCTATACTACAATTTTGACTCCACTCCAGATGAGGCTGAGGCCTATCAAATTTTCTGGCACAATGATGACATTGTGGAGCATTGTTTAGTAGAGCATTTTTCACAGGAAATTCAAGACTCCTTACCATCTAAACATGGCAGTCTCTACAATCTTTCCATTTGTACATTGCACAATTTTTTGTCTTTTCTTCAAGAGCAATTTGGAATAGGCAGTGCTTCTGCAGCAAAGTTCACAAAAGCTAAAGTATTTGATCTCAGGGCAGCTCCAAACTCAGTCAACACCTATGTTCAACAGTGGTGTACCACAGTTCACCAACTTGCAGAGACTTCTTAGGACTTCATTTTGTGGCAACACATCTAAAAATTTGTTGATGGCCTTCCCACTTGAGACAATGCTTGAGGAATACACAAAGAGGAAGTTTGTTGCTTGTGGAAAACCGCTGGCCCTGATGGCCTATATAATTTTGATCTCCTGGCTACTCATGTCCTTAATCTCATGGCTGACCAAAGGCACATGAACATGTCAAATCGCATGAGAGCTCCAATGAACACCAATGTTTCCTCTGCTTCACTAATCATCAACAATAACACAACAAATACATTATCTGTGGATGCTAATTCAACCCGTAATTGTATTCAATGCACAAACTGTAATATGTATGAACATACCATTAACAAATGCTGGTCAAAGGACGGAGAGATGGAAAATCATCATGACAATCTTTGATTATGTTCTAAAGCTAATGCTGCAGTTGTGGACACAGAGCGTTTACCCATCCCAGTACCTTTTATTGATGAAATTGAAGAATTAGATGTATCATCTGCAGACAACACCAATGACATGCATTTCACTGCCTATGTTACCATGCAATATGAGTTCTCAGATTTGATTTTATACATTCCACAAAGCCACATGTTCTGGCTTCTTTTTCCAACCAATTCAACACATTACTCGACTCTGGATGCACCACTTATATACTCCACAATCATTTGGTTTTCTGGTCTTACAATTCTTCTGGTGCAACCCCAGTTGTTACTGCGAATTGTGATGTGTTAAAAACCTTTAAAAGGGGCAAAGTGTATTTTTGAACTTATGTCAATGGTAAGAATATAATCATTATACTCAAAGATTGTCTCCATTTACCCCACATTCCCATCAATCTCCTTTCTGTCAGCTCTATGGTGGAAAATGACTTAAAATTGATTTTTTAAAAAGGACTCCACTTTTATTGTTTTCTCTTCTTCTTCAAAAGCACTTCAAGGTCACTCCTTTTTAGCCACTGTTTATCATTGCCTTTGTTTCCTCTTGTGTGATCTTGTTCTGCTAGTTGAGAACACATCATTTTCTGCAGTGCCTGCACCCACCCCTTCTTCAAGCTCCTTTTCAAACATCATTGTAACCCCCAACTTATAGCATCATCATTTCAGTCATCTGGGACAGGATGCAATGCATGAAATCCTGACTAAGAACTATGCTACTGAGGTTGACTATGTAGGATCTTTTACCAACAACAAATGCATTTCTTGCATCATTGCATTCTTGAAAAGCATCTAGCCCATCCTTACAACAATTTCCAATATTGTGCTACAAAAGTTTGTGAATTCCTTTACATGGATTCATGCAGTTCTTTTCCCATGTTATTTTTGAATAGGTGTGTGCACTCTTTTTATACATTGCTTGATGATTATTTGAACTATGAGAGTACTGCTCTTCTATTGGCACATCTACAAGCTCTCAACCACTTCAAGTGCATCAAAGCTAGTTGGCAACTTAAGTCTGGTAATTTAGTTAAAGCTGTCTGATTGTATAATGCAAAGGAATTTGTTGAAGGTGTCTTTCAGACCTATCTTGAATCTAGAGGAATAGTTTATCAACATATAACTCCTTATGCGCACCAACAGAACAGCAAAGCAGAACACTATATTTGTACTATCAAAGACACTGCTCAGTCTTTTATTGGGCTGGTCTTCTGCTTTTTTTTTAGAGGATGCAATACTTACTGCCCAATATCTCTGAAATTGCCTTTCAACCTCAACTCTTCCTACTTTAGACATGCCATATTCTATTATAGAAGACAAGAAACCTGACTTATTGCACCTCAGAGTCTGGGGTTGTTGGTATTTTGTTCTCTATTTAGGTGAGATAAAAGCCAAGAGATCTCCATGTCATTTCAAGGCTATTTTTGTTGGGTATAATGAACATTGGTTGGGATACAGAATCCGTGACCTGCATGGGAAATATTTCTTTTCTTGTGATGTCATCTTTGATGAGAATACTTCTGGCTGACTTCATTCTCAACAGGTTCAGCAATCTCCTCCTTTGAGACCCCTTTACACACCACCTGTGTGTCCTTCCTCTTCAACACAATTTCCATCATCTTGGCCATTATCAACACCTCTCCAAATTTCCACTTCTAGTCCCCCCTCTCTGACCTCACTTGATTCCTCTTCATCTTTTTCACTTGTTTTGCTCATTCTTCTTTCTGCTCATTTCTGTTGCACCAGAATTCAGATAATGAAAGGCAAAGCTCATGCCAAAGAGCTTGCTGAACATAATGCTTGTCTGATTTGTTGGTATGTAAACCATGAGGCTTGTCATGTTCTTCTCAAACAGAGCTCTCTTGCTATTTTTGATTTTGTAAGCTTATTGGCTGCTAAATCCTTTGCTACCAATTTTAATGACTCAGCAAATATTGAGTATGCTACAATGATGGAATTAAAAGCTTTTCTCACTCATAGTCCTAACCCCTTTTTACATGTTCACTATGATCAAATTGATATTTTCAAACCACCTACGAGCTATAACAAAGTCATTTGTCAATCTGACACAGACGTCTGGTGTGCTGCCATGCAATGTGAGATGGATGGTCTTTGAGCTAACAGTATTTTTCAAGTCATATCTCTATCTCTGGGTCATTGACTGATGAGGTTTGCTGGGTCTATGCTTTTAAGCTTAACTCTGACAGATCTGTAATTTGTGGCCAAGAGAAAGCTCTCTTGATAGCTTAGGGCTTTAGCTAGAGATCCAAGGACTATGGTACCACATATGCTCTGGTGGCTCAAATGATGAGCATCCACTTACTCCTAGCATATGCAATTCAATATGACCTTCATCTCCTCGCTTTCAACATTAAAATTGCATTTTTAAATGCACCTCTCTCCTATAAAATCTACTGCAAACAAGTCCTGGGCTTCTCTGAAGCTGACAAATCAACTACATATTGCCTACTTCATGCCTTATATAGTGATAGGACCCTACACAGACAAAGTGCATTAATAGCAGGCTTGGCATTGGCTCTGGACACCTTGCCATGCACGTTTCAAACTTGGTGCACACAATTTATTCATTTTAGGCCTTATTCAATAGCCACACATGGCAAGCAACGGATCTGATCAGTGATAGCGCCAGCGGCAGCTAGAATGACAGCTGGCATCATGCCACCGGCAAGCCTTGACAGGTAGCATCAATCAATCAGCATGTGGCATGGCTGGCCAACGACAGCACTTACAAATTAGAGATAATGTTATTTACTTGATAGATGGCCTGACATTTACCCTGGTGCCTGATGCCTCTTAGCATCCCTCCCTCAGCCAGATAGACAGCTTGCTTGCTTTATTTCTCAACATTTAGTTTAATGCATGACGTTTAATTACATTACTTATAGTTCACCGTCCCTTGGGTGACCCTTAGCTACTTGGTGATAGAAAACTGATTTTTCACTATAAATACTTACTGTTGTCACTAGTTACCACAGAACAGAGTACCCCAGTTTACACCCTTCAGTTTACTTCATGGTTTAGATTTCTTTTGAGCTGACTAAGTTCATAGTCACCAACTGTCTGAACGCTCTTAGCCTGCTTGCCACAGTTATGCTTATAGAACCTACATGCCTTGCATATATAGCAGGCATCATGCAGCTTAGTCATCACTAAGCCTCTAGTTTTCCTTGCCGCATTTCTTTACTGCACTTACTCATATTCACCTCCCTACCTCCTTTAGGCGCACTTTGTCTTTAGTGCATCTTTCTTACTGCACACCTTTGCTGACTACTGTTGCTGACCTTCACCAAATCTTACTGCCCAACTCATTTTTCGACTTGTTATCTGCCTGAGACTCCCTCAACCTTAGCGCGCTCAATGCATTTTTACACAAGTCAGTAGCCATAAACCATATCTGCTACTGATCTACTTTTGGGCATCATCAATGGCTTCAAACAATCCTCCCATGAATGATATAAAGTCATCCGTCATGCTCTGCATGATCTGGGCCTCTCCTGATGTGACATAAATCATGCAGTTTTTACTAGTCATTTTTCTTCACCTTCTGATTCTACCATCCTGATGCTGGATAACAGATCTGACCTTTTTGTCATCATTTGTCTTCATATTGATAATGGTTTAAATGCAACCAACTCTATTCCTTCATATGAATAGCTTATTTGAAAACTGAATGAACAATTCAAGGTTATTGATGCAGGTTCTACAACACTTTATCTAGGCATTTGTGTGGAACAGGATAGGTCTTCAAAGAAGCTTTGGCTTTTGCAAAAGGGTTTCATCACAGATCTTCTCACTTCTTATAATTTGCTGGATGCAAAATCTACCCAAGTCCTGTTACACACTCCCCTACATTCATTACCTGATTCTCCACCAAACTCTATTTCAGACATCGTCAATAATGATATCATAGTTCATTATCAGTGCCTGGTGGAGTCAATATTATACATCAGTCACTGCACTTGTCCAGGTCTTGCCTTTACAGCAATGAACCTTGGTCAATTTAATGTGAATCCCTCAAGGGCTCATTTACTTGCTGCAAAGGGAGTTCTTTGTTACCTGGCTAGTTCTATTGACCTCATTCTTGAGTATAATTTTTCAACTCTTGACAAAGTTTCCCCTTTTTGTCTTTACATTCCCACTGATGGAGCTTTTGTTGATGCAGACTAGGCTTCTGATCTCAAATCTCACTGGAGTGTATCTGGATACATTTTTTTCACATACTCAAGTCTTATATCTTGGTCTGCAGTCCATCAGCATACAGTTGCTTTATTCTTGACAGAAGCTGAGTACATGTCATTGACTCATGCTTTATGTAAAGGCATTTGGATTTGGCAACTATTGTGCTCTCTTCATCTTTCCATCCCAGCTCCATTTCCGCTTCTGTGTGACAATAAAAGTGCAATCAACATCTCAACCTCTGAGGCCACCTCTTTCTGCTTGAAACATATTGATATTTATTATTATTTTATTTGGAAACACATTTAGACTGATTCTTTTGAACTGATTTGGACTTCCATGAACACCATGGTGGCTGACATTATGACAAAGGCTTTGCCTCACATTCTTCATCACTGATTTATATCTGAACTAGGCCTGGTTCATCAATAATTTTTTCTTTTTGTACATGTTCCTTCTCTACTTATTTGCAGATGGAGTTGTATTGGACTTTAGGGTCTGCTTTCTTATAAGAGTCATGTGTACTATACTATTTAAACTAAAGTCAGACTCATTCACACCTCAGTTGCTTCTTTGTCTCTCAACATGCATACTGAGGCTGTGAGTTCTTCTTTTTCTGTTCTCTCTTATAGCTGAATTCTAATCAATATGTGTATACAGAATTATTACTTATTATGTTTTAGGTCTTACAACTATATTCATAACTATTTTTTTTTTTGGTGGTGTTGCTTTGAGTCAGTAGACAATGCGCTGTAGTCAACCTCTACTGGTCAGGACATTGGCAGCTAGGCTGCCCTAATAATTTTCACCTGAGTCTTATGGAGCCACCTCAACAGAAATGCCTTTATGCACTAGCCAATATCCACTAAAACCTCAGTAATCTTCCTCCATAACTTCATTGGTATGGAGAATGTTGGAACAAGATACTCTCATGTGCTCTTAACAAGATCTGACTTGACTGCTCTATTTCCATATCTCCCAGCATCTGTTGATAGATAATCTAACTTGATTTTTCTTCTCAAAGCAGCTTTCACACAGGATATCATTTCCTCTTTTGTGATAGTGCAGTCCAGGTCTGCTTTTCTCGATATCCTCTATTTGCATCTGGCCTTCCAGATCATGTATGTGGCCTCCAACATCACTATGGCTTCAAATCTTCTTTTTCTGGTATTTTTATTGTTGTCTCTCCCTGCTATTGTGCATCCTAGGATGTCTCCTAGAGAGGGTTTTGTGAGTGTCAGGTTTCTTTTTCTGTAGACTAATGCTACAAAATTCCAGATCAGCCCTTGCCCAGAGGCCTCACACTCTGTAAGAATATGGTCCATAGATTTTTCTACTCTGCACTTCAGGCATTTGGCTCTGTCCTCATAGTCTTGTATGTTTTTCCAATACTTTCTGAGCTTATATATGTTGTACATGCATTTCCAAAGAAAATTTCTAATTTCCTTTGACAGAGTCTTGCTTTGCAGGGATTTCCATATGTTGTCTGGGAGTAAGGTTCCTATCCAGTAAAGGGCCTGCTGGATTTTCAGTATCCCTTTGTATGCAAGGGCCTGTGTAATAGTCGACAATTTGGCCTCACTCAAATTGTACCCTTTAGGTATTTGCAAGTGTCAGGTTCTGCTAAATCGGAGGCTTTCCAGGAAAGCAACGTCCTTATAAGGCAGACTTGATCTACAGATACTCAGGTGTCTGGAACTCTGGGGCTAGGATTCCGGAGTTCAAGATGCGGACAGGAGGTTCTTCCGGGGAAGGAGACTTGATCTGGGGGTTTTGAAGTTAGAGGCTGGGGGTTGGGTAGGGGTTGAGTCGAGAACCAGGGGTTCTAAAATAAGACCGGGTTAATAAATTGTAAGTCGCGAAGTGTGTACCAAACTCAGAGCACATGGTTATTCAAGCATGCCAGTCAAAGTGTGCTAGTCAGCATGTACCAATCACAAAGGGCATGCAACAATTCAAGTTAATATCAAGACTAGCGAATACAACAGGAAACTACGCTATAAGTACTACGGGGCTGGGTCCAGATCTCTGGGGTTCTGGGGTGTCTGGGATAAGTTCCGGGAGGCATTGAGTAGCAGAAGGAGGACTGTATACTGGGATCGCGCATATGGGGTGTGCAATCAATTGGCGTGGAGGGAGTTGTGATGTGTGATGTGTGATGGCCTAGAAGCGGGTAGCACAATCTGATTGTTGGTCGTGGTTTGATGGTGGTTGATCCTGGGGTCTGTGATGCAAGTTGCCAAGGTGCCGGATAATGGCGGTGTTGGTAGTTGTGATGGCAGGGTGCATTTGTGGGGTCAGAGAGAGGGTCCCAGATGGGGTTCCAGGGGTGTCCTGGGGTGGATCCGGAGGGGGGTCATGACAGCAAGTTTATATGGTTAGGGATGGTCTTCCTTGCTTCTTGACCAGCCAGTTTGTCTGCACCTTCATTTTTGGTTATACCTGCATGTCCTTTGACCTTTTCCAATAGTGTCAGGCCTTTTCTCTTACATAGACATGCTATCAGAGGATGCATGATGTTGCTATTTGTGGCTTCAATCCAGCCCTCATCTTCACATTTACTAAGTAGATTCATTAGATTATCTATTGTTAATTGTGAGTTGCTTTTTACAAGTATGGACTGGGTGGCCAGGACTAAGCGCACTGCCTCTAGAACTGCAACTGTCTCCCCAGTATTGTTAGTTTGGGCTATATATTCTGAGAGTCTGATGGCTCTGTTTCTTGGGTCATTATAACTGAACCAAATCCCAGCACCTGCTGCTGCTTGCCCTCTTTCATTTCTTATGCACGATCTGTCTATATATATTACCTCCAGGACTAGGTTCTCTTCCGGTGTTCAATTGAAATCTACTTTCCCTGCTGAGTCTTTTGCTGGGCTTGTGAAGATTCTGAAACCCTCTTTTAGAGAGCTTCTTGTCATAAAATCAAGCTTGAAGAGCTGTATGTTTTTGTCCTGCAGCCATAGTCTACTGATTCTTTTCCCCATATAAAGTTCCTCATTATTTTCACTAAGAAATCCTTGACTTGTTTTAGCATGCCTTGTACCCATGTTTTGTACTGGGTCCTGCCTTTGATTACCATGCCTATCAGGTGTCTTCCTTCCAGGGTTGGTTTCCCTTTTTTCCATCTTTTTAAGTCTTTAACTACAGCTTCAATAGTAGGTGTCCACATACTAGCGTTATTTATACTATTGCCTATAAAAGCCCCCAGAAGATGGGTCACCTTGTCCTCACCAGCTATCTTTATATCCTCAGAGATCCTATAGTTATCAGTGTAAGGGCAACCTCTAGAGGCTGTGGCTCAGTCACACAGCTGGCAAAGGGAGATCCAAAGTGTATTAGAATATATACTGACAATATCATGATAGCTACTCACCTGGCAGAGGGAGATCCAAAAAAACAAGTCTAGGCATTCTCTATGCCAAGTTGGATGCTTCTGGGGCCTCTGAAGCATGGGAAACAACTGTACAGTACAACAAAACCTTAAAAACTCAAAAATTGCCTACACAAACAGTTGCACAAATAAGGGGCAAACTCTGGCAAACTCTGGCTTATATAAGTGGTCTGGAAGCGGTGCTGAGGGGCCCACACTTGTCTGAATGGTAGCTAAAGAACCAGAGCACCTCAAGGGCTGAGAGTAGTACTAACAGATAGTGTTAAAAGAATAGAAACAGTAAAATGAAATAATGTCAGAAGAAATAAGAGAATGAAGGAAGGGAGAGTAAAGAGATAAGGAGTGAGAAAAGGAAGAAATGAGGAGTCCCCTGACATTACCCCCCCTCTAGAGTGCAGCGTCTCAATGTGCTAGATAGAAGTAGTTCTGGATGGCCTGATCTACCTTGGAAAAAGAATAGAGGCCTCTGATTGTCCAGGGAGCGTTGGGATGCTGTTGATAGAATTTCTGGACCAAGGCAGAGGCATGGACATTCTCTTGTGGCTCCCAGGAGATGTCTTCAATTCCATAGCCCTTCCACTTGACCTTGAACTGAAGCTTGTTTCTAAAGAGTTGGCTGTCTAGGATCCATTTCACTTTGTACTCTTCTTGGTTGTCTACCAGAACTGGAGGTGGAGGTGGCTGTGGACATCAACCTGGGATTGGATCTTCTGGAGCTGGAGAAAGCTTCACCACATTGAAGACTGATGGAGTCGACTCATTCTACTAGGCAGCTTGAGTCAATAGGCTAGTAGGCCTACCTGCCTTACTATAAGAAAGGGTCCTAGACGACGGTGAGAAAGCTTCTGAGAAGGTTGGGTAGTAGCAATGTCAGAGGCATCCAGGTAGACTCAATCTCCAGGCTTGTACTTGGGGGCTGGAGTTTGTCCATGATCATAGTAGCGGGCCATATCATCCTTTGCCTTAGCTAAAGCAGCCTTGACTTCCTCCTGGGCCTTCATCTGATCTATGAACTCATTGACAGCTTTATTCTCCGAAGGTCATCCACAAGGCTTGAATCCCATCCAAGGGTGTTGACCAGCATCTAGAAGGAAAGGAGACATCTGGGTAGCAGTGTATACACGGTTGTTGTATTGAAACTCTGCCTCTGATAATAGGTTATCCCAGTCATCCTGTCATTTATTGCAGAAGAGCCAGATATACTGTTCTAGCTCCTGGTTGACATGCTTGGTCTGGCCATCAGACTAGGGGTGGTAGGCTGTAGAAGTATGGAGTTTGACATAGAAGAGGCAATACAGTTTTCTAGTGAACTCTGCCACAAACTGAGGTCCACGGTCAGAGACGTAAGCATCTGACAACCCATCGAGTTTCCAGACATGCTTTTGGTATAGATTAGTGGTGCCCATGGCTGAGCAAGTAGTGTGTGTTGGAATACAATGAGCATGCTTGCCACAGAGATCTACTACTACATGATCACATCATATCTATAAGAGTCTGGTAACTCAACGATGAAGTCTACCAAGGCCACACTCCAATGCTCAGCTGGAATAGGCAATAAATGAAGCTGTCCCATAGGAGGCTGATGATGAGGCTTAGTCCAAAGGCAAAGGTCACAGGTGGAGGTATAAGAGCCAATATACCATGACATTTAAGGCCACTAGTAATTCTGCGAGACCAGCTCTAGTGTCTTCCATCTGCCAGGATGTCCTGCAATTCAAGAGTCATGATGCTGCTCCACAATCTGCCTCTGGAGGTCTGGCAGGTTAGGAACATAAATGCATCCCTGGAAGGTGAGAAGACCATTCTCCAAAGACCACTTATCAGTATGGATGGACTTCACTCCAGTTTTCTCTCAAGCATGCAAGGCCATGGCAGCCTTGGCTACTAGATCTTCAAGGAAATGTTGCCACTCCTCAAATGACCGAATGATAGCTAGCATCTCCTTGTCATGGATCTCATAATTTTGCTCCATGGCATTGAGACTCTTGGAGTAGAAAGCCACAGGATGCCACTTACTATCCTTTCTTGACTGTTGAGAGAGAACAGCTCCAGTAACAAAATCTGAGCTATCAGCTTCAACACAGAAGGGAGAGTTGTCATCTGGAAATAGGAGGACAGGCTTTGAAGTGACTGCCTGTTTGAGGGCATCAAAGGCTGTCTGCTGTGCTGCGTCCCAGTGCCAAGAAGTGTCCTTAGTGGTGAGATCAAAGAGAGGCCAGGCATGGTGTGAGAAATCCTGAATAAACCTCCAGTAGAAGTTGGTGAAACCCAGAAAGGCCTGAACCTCCTTCTTGTTCTTAGGCTCTGGCCACTCTGCCACACCAGCCTCCTTGACTGGGTCCATCTCAGCCATTTCATGAGAGATGATCAGTCCAAGATATTCAACCTTAGTCTGCTCAAACTTGCACTTCTCTGGCTTAAAATAGAGCTGGTGTTGGCAAAGATGTTCCAGTATGATGCATGTAATCTGACAATGCTTCTCTAGAGTCTTGGTATAGACGAGAATATTATCAAGATATACACACACAACACCTTTTGCTATGAGGTCTTGGAAAATGTTGTTCATCATGGTCTGGAACATGGCAGGGCTATTAGTGAGGCCAAAGAACATTACCAGAGGTTCAAAGAGTCCACAATTTGTTCGGAATGCTGCCTTCCACTCATCACCTTCTTTGATGCACACATTGTTGTAGCCCCAGCAGACATCCAACTTGGTAAAGTAGCACGCACCTCGGAGGTTGTTGACAAGCTCTGAAATGAGTGGTAAGGGGTAGCGATTCTTCACAGTCATCGCATTCAAGACTCGGTAGTCCTGAACCAGACATAGAGATCCATCCTTCTTCTTAATGAAGAAGACTGGAGAGGCCATCAGAGACTTTGAGGGATGGATGCAACCAGAGTCTAAATTCTCCTGCAAAAAGGCATCAAGCTCATCCTGTTCTCTGGGAGAGAGAGGATAGACCTTGCAGCTAGAGGACTCAGCATTGGGCATAAGCTCAATTGCATGGTCCCACTGCTTACGCTCTGGCAGGGAGTCAAATGATGCCTTAGAGAAAACATCCTCAAAGTCTTGCAGGTGATGAGGAACTGCATCTTAGAATGACTTAGGAGCAGAGTTGGCAGCAAATGCCTGAGCTAGCCACTGGGAAGTAGTTTGGCTAGCTCTAATCTCTGCTACAGTTGGTGGAGGTCATAAGCAGCAAATGCCTGAGCTAGCCACTGGGAAGTAGTTTGGCTAGCTCTAATCTCTGCTACAGTTGGTGGAGGTCATAATGTAGTTGCATAAATTCTATCACCTGTCTCGATAGCCTCATCTGGAGACTCTGGGTCAGGAGCACACCCAAATTTACCCTTGTGTCCATCTTCCATCTGGGCTTCACTCACTACACCTTGAATGTCCTCATAGAGGGCCTCTCTATAAAGAAACGCCAAGAAGGGAGGATCCAATAGGTTGAGGGGAGGTGTCCAACTCAGCAAGCCTGGATAGCAGCATGCTCACGGACCAACTCTCTACACTCCTCTCTGACTTTCTTGGCACATGTGGAACACTGTCAAGGGCAGCAGCTCATGCTCACCTTACCCTTGGCCCAGTCAATCTCAGGATTGTCTTGGCACATGTGGAACACTGTCAAGGGCAGCAGCTCATGCTCACCTTACCCTTGGCCCAGTCAATCTCAGGATTGTGATTATGCAGCCAGGAGAACCCAAGTATCATGTCCTGCTTTTCTAGGCTGGTGACCGCAAGACAGCACACTCAGAATGAGTCTGATAATGAAGGACTAAATCCACCACTCAGATAGATCCAGCTTCATTGAGCATACTGTCAATGTTATAGACTGGAATAGGATGAGAGAGGGGTCGGATAGTGAGCTAGTGTTGTTCCACATAATTGGTGTCCAGCAAAAGTCCAGTAGCACCACTGTCCAAGAGAGCTATGATGCTTCAAGTCTGCTGAGTGTTGGTTGTCTCAATCTCCACATTCAGATGCAGAGAATTGGGAGAGGAAGTGGAGGCAACAACATAGCAATGAGGAAGGCATTGTTTCCAAGCTGGGACACATGGTCATTGGACAGGAGAAGGAGGAGAGGAGGTCTTAGCTGAGGCTTGGACCAAGGAGGTATTTTGTATGTCAGAGGGGGTGCTTACAGTTTCAGTCAGAGAATCAGGAACAGGAAGTGATATATTAGAAGATTCTACTGATAGACATGTAAACTGATTAGCACCAGGTGGCAGAGGCGTACAACTCATCCGTTGCTCTATTAAAAACCCTCTCCTGCAGAACCAGAGGACCTATCCAATGGTTCTGCTACAGCTTTCACAGGACCCAAGGACTCCTCCAAAGGTTCTGTTTTGGTCTGTACATCTGGGGAGGGGTTTCCTCAAACGTCTCAGACAGCAAGGAGCTGGAGAAGGAGCTCTTCCTGCTTTAAAGCTGAGAGATAGCACACCTCCAACCCCTGGAGACAATATCAAGTGAAGTGACCAGGCTTTCCACAGCAACGGCAGAGGAGAGGAAGGGAGGAATGTTGATGAGAGGCATCAACATCCATAGGTACTCCAAGAGGGAGGAGATGCGCTGCAGGTACCTGAGCCAGAGGTGGAGCACAAAATGGAAGGGAGGGCTGGATGGGATGATGAGCAGAAAAAGATGCCTGTGAAGTAGAGCAAGGGGCAGTTCCACAGTGGAGCTCACATCATAACTCCATGAGCTGCCACTGATCACATGCTACCTGATACCAGGTCTCAATACTTGTGTCATCAGGTCATCCCTCAGCCATGCTGTTGATCTGGTCCATGAGAGAGGGAAGGAGGCCATCTTGGAAGGTGAGACAGAGCTGAAGACCATCTGGATAACAGACCTGTGCAGCAAGAGCTCTGAAGGAGTCAATATACTCATCTAGGGTCTGCTTCCCCTGCCCATATCAATGAGGATCTTGGAGAGTGAGGGCTGCCACCTTAGCAGGGTCCAAGGGAAAGAACTCTGTCTGAAACTCCTTCTCAAACTGATCCTAACTTCCAAAACCCTCCACTCCTCCAGGGCATCAAAAGACTTGTAGCACATATGTCAAAGCTTGCCCAGACTTCATGTAAAAAAGAATCCAAGCAATCTTGAGAGCATCAGAGGGGAACGCCTCACCACTGAGCTGAATATAGGTGATGCAGGACTGCAGGAAATGCTCACCTATTGCTTGGTCACCATCGAATGCATCTGGGAGTGCTGGGCAAGGAATATTGGCATGAACTGGGGGAGAGGCCCCAAAGCGAGGGACTGGGGGGGTGTCAGCCCTAACTGGAGGCACCTGGAGAGGGGTAGGAGTGAGAGGGAGGCACTTTAAGAGGGCCTGAAGGGAATGAGAGATGGTGTCTGTGGCCTGATGTAATCCAGCAAGTTCAGTGGTGTAGAGGGTGAGAGAAGCTTGAGTAGTCTGCACCTGAGTCTCCAGAGCAAGCAAGCAACCCCAGGCATCATCCTGAGGGGCAGAAGCGTCCAGAGGAGTGTCTGAGGGGGCTGGTTGGGTCATAGAAGCAACAGAGGGGCAGGGAGTAATCCAGTGGGGGAGGGACCTAAAGGGGCAAGAGAGGGCTCAAGCAGGCTGAAGGGGGCTCCCAGACCGAAATGTAGAGACTTGTTCTGCTGTAAGGGCGACCTCTAGAGGCTGTGGCTCAGTCACACAGCTGGCAGAGGGAGATCCAAAGTATATTAGAATATATACTGACAATATCATGATAGCTACTCACCTGGCAGAGGGAGATCCAAAAGAAACAAGTCTAGGGATTCCCTATGCCAGGTTGGACACTTCTGGGGCCTCTGAAGCATGGGAAACAACTGTACAGTACAACAAAACCTTAAAAACTCAAAAATTGCCTACACAAACAGTTGCACAAATAAGGGGCAAACTCTGGCAAACTCTGGCTTATATAAGTGGTCTGGAAGCGGTGCTGAGGGGCCCACACTTGTCTGAATGGTAGCTAAAGAACCAGAGCACCTCAAGGGCTGAGAGTAGTACTAACAGATAGTGTTAAAAGAATAGAAACAGTAAAATGAAATAATGTCAGAAGAAATAAGAGAATGAATGAATAGTACTAAAAGATAGTATTAAAAGAATAGAAACAGTAAAATGAAATAATGTCAGAAGAAATAAGAGAATGAATGAAAGGAGAGTGAAGAGATAAGGAGTGAGAAAAAGAAGAAATGAGGAGTCTCCTGACAGAGACAGACCACTGTTTCTCCTCCTATACATGTACTGGCTGCATTCTCTGGAAAGTTGATGGTCAATTTGTCAGTTCAGAGGGAGTCACTTACTGTTTCACATTTAATGGTCCAAACTCCTGCTCCACTTCTGACTGCACACATTGTCATGCCTGCTCCCTATATGGCGGTGGACAACACTCTGCTCAGAACTGCACTTCTCAGTAAGTTCTTCCTGGTTACTACCCCCTCTTAATGTTGATAGATGGGCTGCCATCCTCCATGAAACCAACACTCATGACCGCTTTGCACACATTATACAAGGTTTATATTACAGCTTCTCCTTGGATCTAGAAGACTTTACTCTAAATTCCACCTACTCTCCACCTAATCATTATTGTGATACCTCCCATCACTTGTTCATACTAGAGAAATACAGTAAGGAACACCTTTTAGGATGTGTGTCCAATGAATTTGAACCTGAAATGGTGGAACAACTCTTTAGTCCATATTGTATGGCCCCTTTAAACGTCATTGAGCGGACTCCAGGCAAGATGTGCATTACCATTGACCACTCTTTTCCTTGCAACAACCCTTTAATTTCATCAGTGAACTCACACATTGACACAAAACACTTTCAGTGCAATTGGGGCACATTTTCTGCTTGCTGGCTCTTAGTCACAGATGCTCCTGTTGGAACACAGGTTGCAGTGTTTGATGTGGAATCAGCCTTCTGCATCATTTCCACACTACCTTGTGAAAGACTATTCACTGCCTTATGCATTGACAACAAGATTACATTCGACCACCGACTGAATTTTGGGATTAGCCCTGCTCCAGGCATTTTTGGTTCAGTTGCAGACACCATTGCGTATATTTTACATGCAAAGGGCATTGAAGACCTCTTGAAATGGGTGGATGACTTCATTTTCTTCAGATATTCTCATCATCATGATGACAGCTCAGTTTCCTATCAATACTCAGAAGATCTTATTTGGATGATTGCAAAAGACTTGGGTTGGCCTTGGGCTCCCAAAAAATTTGTTTCTTTTTCTCCCATCTTTATGTACATTGGCTTTGGATGGTCTCTTGATCATAAAACAGTCTCACTACCAACACCAAAACATATCAAATATCTCAATAAGCTTTCTTCTTGGTCATTGGGAGCATTTGTCAGTTTGCAGAATCCCTTCTAGGAACACTCAATCATGTCACATTTGTCAGGTTCCGCTGACGATGGGGGCCTCCAGGGGCAAGCAGATCCTTACTAGGTGGACTCAAAGTCTATGAAGAGTCTCCGGGTAACAGAAGATGAGCTCCGGAGTTTTGGGTGGGGTGCGGGGCGGCTACGGAGCACTGGAGTTCATAGGAGGAAGTGGAGCAGGATCCCGGGCTAAGTCTGGAATATGGGGCAGAGGTAGGCAGAGCTTTGCTAGGGCGGAGAAGAGGAGGGGTGATCGGAGAAAGAGACTAAGACTGGGAGACTGAGATTGGAACCAGGAGACTGAGTTAGAATTGGAGTGAGACTTTTAGAGGGCCGAGAAACTTGAGAGGATAAGACAGATAGATTGAGATAAGTACGAAATAGACAAGAGAGTATAAAGACGAGTTTATGGCAATATCAAGACTACTGTAACGTACTACGAGCTGCGGGTTAAGTACCAGGTGCCAGGTGAGCTCCGGGCCCCCTGGGTAAGGTCCGTGCCCCCCCTCCATGTGGTGCATCCCGTGCGGTGTATTGTCCGGTTGTCAGTCCTCTGCGGTCGTGTGGTCCCGGGGGTGTAGATGGGTTGTGGTGTATTGCCCGGGTTCAGGAGTGGCACTGGGAGGGCAGCATCAAGTGGGGAGGCGGCCCCCGGCTTGATCGATCGAGGCTTGGAACGGCGTCCGGGGCACGTGGCGCGTTGGCAGGGCTTCGGGCCTTATCCGGGGGCTGGGCCGGCCTTGGTCGGGGTGGCATCAGATCTAGTTGGTCTTGATCCAGTGTGTCCTGGGGGCGTGTGGGGGGTTGGGTTTCGAAGGAGGGGTTTCAGGTAGGAATTATTGGGGGGGTCGGAGTGGCGTAGGTGTGGTTCGTGACAACATTGGTTATTCCCATGGAACATTCTCATTTGCTAACTTGTGGACTCAGTTTAAATGGTGTAAGAAAGGTCTGCTGTTGTTGGTCAGTTGGAGCAGTAGCTGCTTGGGTTGGTTGTGGCATCTCCAGCTCAGAGATTGGTGGCTCAATTGAAGGTAGAGTCTTCAGGGCGGTCAATGCAGGGCTAGCACTCACACTTGAACTGGAGTCTCCTTCCATAAGACTCTCTTTGTGTGCAGATGTAGACAATAGTACAACAGGCATAATACTGGGACCAGCTATTTGTTCGGCTATGGTCAATAGTGAGAGAAAAGTTAGCTTGCCAAATATTGATTGACTCATGGCAAAGCAGAGACCATTTTGGATTCCTCAACTGCTTGACTGTGACTATCAGATGTGCATACACTGTAGGTAATCAATATCAAACGTTTCATGTTGCCTATCTAGCACCTTGTTTTTGTCAGCATCTTTCCTCCTCTGTTCACAAGGCTTACTGTAAGTCTACTTAAGCAGCCCACAAAGTCTCCATACTTCAATATTGGAATCCAGGCCAGGAACCCTAAGGAAACACAGTAAATGTCCTCCTGTGCACTTTATTACAGTTGACTGGCTCATAATGCATATGGGTCAGACCAACCAAAAACTGATGCAATATGAGATTTATGCAACATGAAAAGAATCACACTATGTGACATTATGTGACTACAGCCAAAATTGTGACATTTGAGATTATGTTATGAATTAATGATCTAATGTACTCTGCTTGTTTTCTAATAGCTCTTTCTGTTGCAACTGAGCCTTAAAACACCTCAACTGTCTGAGAAGCTCCAGCAGTAAGTTGGAATCTCCATTTTTTAGGCATAACTTCTCTAACTTCTTGCACAGAGCAATGGTATCTGCGTGTGAGATATCATCATCAGGATCACATTCTTCTTCCTCAGAGTCATCAATTTCTATTGAATTTGTGTTGCCTGCCTCCATCTGCTTTATCCAGAGAAACAGAGCCTGTTCAACATCAGGCCTAGTAACAACTTGAGGATGCTTGAAAGAAAGTTGTCATGTGCATGAGTGACAAAGAGAATGACATCTGACTGTGGAAGATGACCACATAACTTCATCATAACTATGTATGTCCCTCCACTTGTTTCAATTCTTTCAATTCAATTCTTTATTGCAAATTCTATACAAGTTTCACTAGTACATATCTACTTATAGTACGACCAACCTGAAGTTCGAGTCATCTTCTTGACTTTGAGCTTCAGGTGAGTCACTTATGTACGATTCGTGTTATAATCTTCTTGACTTCGAGCTTCAGTTGTATTATATTCATACTCGAAATACATCAGTTCTGCAATATGCTGCAACAGGTTATGGGCCCTGCTGTTAGCAAATCCACTTCCAAATCCTTACAGTTCGTGAAGTTTGATGGAAACAA
This sequence comes from Macrolepiota albuminosa, assembly GCA_027475525.1. Classification (NCBI taxonomy): domain Eukaryota; kingdom Fungi; phylum Basidiomycota; class Agaricomycetes; order Agaricales; family Agaricaceae; genus Macrolepiota; species Macrolepiota albuminosa. Next base: position 68,226 of record JAMWFC010000115.1, read on the forward strand.
TTACCATATCTGGGCAGACAATATGAAAATCACCTTACAGACCAAATCCCTCTGGGGGGTTACGTCTGGTCGTGAATCATGCCTGCCCAAACCTCCTGGAGAATTCCCAGAGATGATGACAACTTCACGTTCTACCGACAATGGCAAAGTCACTATTGTCAAGAAGGAAGGGCAGGAGGCTTGGGACATCATGCAGTCCAAGCCTTACATCATGTGGGAACATGCTGTTGAGAAGCACGAATGATGGTTAGGCAAGGACGAGGCTGCCGTAGGACTGATATGCGGTGCTATGGAATACACACAGTGTGAATCTATTGTCAACTTCCGAAGATTGAAAGACATATGAGACCATCTTCATAAATGTTATGTCAACCAACAAAGTGGTATCAATGTCCACTACTACTATTAGCAATTGTACGATAGAAAATGGGACGGCAGGACACCAATGACTGACCACATCAGATTTTACCTCAACATTTGTCAACGTATAATTGATGCCAGACACAAGGTTGACGATAACACAATTATCAATGCCATACTCCTATCTTTGCCTCAGTCAACTGCTTGGGAGGTCATGAAGCAAAATTTACTTTACTGAGGAAGCTCTCTTACTATCAAAAGTGTGTCTGCAGAATTAATATCTGTCTATGACCGATTGATGCAGGAACAAAGCTCCACAAACAAGCCATTAGCCTTTGCCTCCAAGATCAGTACTCAGTCAAGTGGGAGTAAAGCATTAAAGAAGAAACCCAAGTCTTGACGTGAACCAAAGCCAGATGACATCTGTCATAACTGCAGTGAGAAAGGGCATTCGAGTTCAAAATGTCCCAAACTCAAAAAACCAAAGAATGTCAGAAACGCCAATGTAGCCGTAAAGAAATCGACTGATGAGCCTGAAGAGGTAGGAAAACTCCTTATAGCTACGAACAACGGCATGCTCTCTGGACTGTTACTAGACAGTGCCACTTCCTGCCACATGCTGGCAGATCAAGAATGGTTCTTCAAACTTAAAAACGTTCAAAATCAATACATATCTGTTGGAGGCAATAATCAGCTCACTGTCGCCGGCGTTGGATCTATTGCAATATGCACAAATGTCCCCAAGGGGATCAATGACGTACATTTTAATGACGTATTGTTTGTGCCTAAATTAGGGGCAAACCTCATCAGTCTAGGTTTGTTACAACGCAATGGGGCTGTTTTACAGGGACTCCCCTATGGCATGAGCCTGGCTTGAGAGGAACCATGTATTGTGTCGAATGCATGAATATGGGGACCCTGGATGGTCATGTTGCTTTCATCGCAAATGAATCAACCATGCGCTTATGGCACCGCCAGTTGGGGCACATCAGCCCTTGCGTCATCAAGATAATGTCCGACCAGAATCTTGTAACTGGTCTGGAGATTAAACTCCCTCGTGAATTTGATCGACTTTGTAGCGGATGTGTTTAAAGAAAGTCGACTAGACCACCATTGCCAGAAGCAAGCACTAGACAGTATAAAAAGAACGAACTTCTCGTCATGGACCTTGCAGGACCAATGAATGTGCTGACCTGGGATGGAAATTGTTATGCTCTTGTCATTGTCGAAGTAAGTCGACACTTACCGTGTGGCAGCTTACTCCAGCAAAAGAAACAAGCTGCTGACGAAATAAAAGTAACCGTTGCACAACTTGAAAGACAATCAGGTCAACTTGTCAAAATCATTCGAACCGATAATGGCACTGAATTCGTAAACTCTACTGTCGAAAAGTTCTGCCGTGCAAATGGAATAGCGCATGAAACGACTAACCCCTATCAACCTCAACAAAACGGTATTGCAGAACAAATGATTGCGGTACTAATGGAGATGACACATAGCATGCTTCACGCCGCCAATATGGATTTAAGATACTGGGGCGAAGCTTTTGCCTATGCTGTCTACATCCGATCAATCACTCTGACATCAGCTCTTGGAGGTAAAATCCCATACACTGAGTGGAGTAACACCGGTGAGAAACCTGACGTTTCACATCTTCATGTCTTTGGGTCCTTAGGGTGGGTGCATGTTTCTAAGGAGGTCAGACATGGAAAATTAGAGTCACGGGCAGTTTGGGTAAGAATGTTGGGGTGGTGGGCTGGAGAAACCAAAGGTTATAGACTTGAAGACCTCAAAAACGGCAAGTTAATTACTTTCCAGGATGTGCGATTTTATGAAGACAATGTGCCAAGTGAACTAGCTTGAGTGGGATTAGATTCTACTTGAGTGACCAAAGGACACATTGAGGACCTAGTTGACACAGCCTTATATCCCAAAGGGGATCCACCTCGTAAAATTTGACTCACAGCACAATCACCCGACGTTAGCCAGATGACAGAGGATGACGATGCATACTCCAGTGCTTCCAAAGGCAGATCAGTAAGTGAGGAATTGCAATATCCTGAACCTGTAAGGCGAACACACCAGTGGTACTTAAAGAAAAAATTGATGAACAGGGTAAACGGGTAAAGTACAAAGCACGAATAGTCGCACAAGGTTTTTTGCAAGTTCCTGGCATTGATTACCAGGACACCTTCTCTTTGGTCGCCAAATTTGTCACACTTCAAGTTTTCCTAACTCTCTCAGCTTTATTAGATCTCGAAATCCATCAAATTGATGTGATCAGCGTGTACCTTGAGGCCAATCTTGACGAAAAGATCTACATGAGGCCACCAAGTTGCCTCAAAAGAGATAAGTATTGGAAACTCAATAAAGCAATATACGGTCTTAAGCAGGCTGGTCACAAATGGAAGGAGCGCCTTCACGATGTCCTTATAACTCTTGGATTCAAACAATCACGTGCTGACAACTGCCTATACATCTTGAGATCAAGTGGGAAAATCATATTGATAGTTCTTGTCTACGTCGATGACATGGCCATCGCGGGCAATGACATTCAAGAAATCAAATCATTTAAATGCGCTATGAGCAACAACTTCAACATAACTGATCTTGGAGAAATACCATATATACTCGGGATTGAAATCAGTTGCAACTGTCAGAACCGCCACATCTACTTGAATCAATCGGCCTATATCAATTCTGTGCTCGAATGTTTTGGGATGACGTCATGTCATGAAGTTGCCATTCCTTTAGCAACAAACCACAACTTGTCGCTCTGGCAATCCCCTTGAACAACAGAAGAAGTCAAAGCGTATGCAAAGTATTCAAACAGACTGAATTATTTATCACTTGTGGGGTCCTTGCTCTACGCCACTCAAACTCAACCCTGACATACAGTTTGCAGTGAGCCTTGTAGCTCAATTTTCTGGTAATCCTGGCATACCTCACCTCACCGCATGCAAACGAATACTTCGATACCTGAAAGGGACAAAATTGCTTGCGCTCAAATTGGGAGGAACGAAAGATGGGGAGATAAGATTGGTCAGATGGAGCAATGCAAACTGGGCTCAAGATAATTATGACAGGCGATCAGTCAGTAGGTGGTGTTACAAACTCAACGGGAGTACCATATCATGGTCTTCAAGGAAGCAATTGGGAGTAGCGACTTTGACAGTGGAGGCCGAATATATTGCCTCCGCAAATGCGACTAGAGAAGCAATATGGCTCCGAACCCTATTAAACGATCTCGACTACAAACAGATCGGTGCAATGACTATATTCACAAATAGCGCCAGAAGCATTTCTCTCTCTAAGAACCCAGTCTCCCATTCATGCGTGAAGCACATCGATATTCGGTACCACTTTATACACAAACAAATCGGACGGGGGAACATCCAGCTTGAATATGTATCCACACACGACATGATAGCCGATGTCCTAACAAAAGCATTACCACGCAAAGCCTTTAACAAATGCCGTTCCAAGTTGGGAGTCCTCCCTCCTACATCGCCGTCTAGTGGGAGTGACGAAGGGAATGACATCTGACTGCGGAAGATGACCACATAACTTCATCATAACTACGTATGTCCCTCCACTTGTTTCAATTCTTTCAATTCAATTCTTTATTATGAATCCTATACAAGTTTCACTAGTACATATCTACTTATAGTGCGACCAACCTGAAGTTCGAGTCATCTTCTTGACTTCAAGCTTCAGGTGAGTCACTTACATACGATTTGTGTTATAATCTTCTTGACTTCGAGCTTCAGTTGTATTATATTCGTACTCGAAATACATCAGTTCTGCAATATGCTGCGACAACGAGCTTTGAGTGACTCGTGCTGCTTGACTTTTTGTGACAAAGTTGATTGTGTAAAAATTAGAAAATTAGAGCATCTTCCTTCTTTAACTTGAAGTGGCCTACAACTTGACTTTGTGAAAGATCGGGATGCTGATCGATGTATGCAAAGACTGTCAGCCAATTGTGGAGTGTCAGGTTCTCATGTTTGGTGCTTTGCAGAGTCTTTGCAGATGTTCTGGGTGCATCCTTGACATTAATCTTCTTTGGCTGCTGTCTAGCATAAGGTGCAGGTTTATCACAAGGCTTTTGATGAGGTGGTGAAGGCATAATGCAAGTACAATTGATAAGAAAATGATGCTTTTTTGCTTTCAACCCCTGTCACTGAGTATAAATTACACAAAAATTGTTCTTCCAGCCCAGTCTCATAATGCATATCTGGGTCAGCAGGCCTATGCATTAAATAGCTCATTTAGGCGGGTCCCACAGTGGTTCCATGCTATTTGCTATGCAATATCAGAATTATGCATTATGACGACATGCATTATGAGCCAGTCAACTGTATGTACCTGAGCAAATACACACACACACAAGTACAGTTAGTTAGAGTACGGAGCGAGTACGTCATAACGGCTCACCCTCAGCCTGTGTTATAAACTCTGAGAGTGTCCTACAGTAAGATATACTGTAAGTGTGTTAATACCTCGTCACATAATTTATCACATTGTATCTACCGTTACACTATGTATGAGGGATGATATTTTACATATATCACCATAAGCAACAGGATCGCAACATAACTCCTATGAACGGAGCTTCATTATCAAAAGTGTTCATCGTGGGTTGACCATCTAGAGGCAAAACAAATAAAATGTCTTATGTGGACATTTCGCTGTTGCTACAAACCGTTAATACGAGTTCTGTTCATAATGGGTGAGATTTAGCAATAAGAATTACATCGATGTACCACAATATAGCATTATCTTCCTTTCATCAGCAAAATTTCTAGTTCAATTTGACGATCAAGAACTCCCAGGTCTTTCACTTTGCGATTGCTTACAACACTGTCATGTAAAACGGGAGGAGAAACGAAGATGGTGCTTTGTTTAACCTTGATGGCGTGGGGTCGCAACATTATAATGCTTTTGTAGAATGGTCAATGGAGTTCCGAGATCTAGAATAGATCGAGGTTTTTCTGTGCAGCGGACTATGTGTGGGAAAAATGTCTTCGATTTTTGCTGTCATGTGACTGTGTTTGTTCTTGTTGCCATTACTTCCTTCAGGTAAGTGTGGGAATAATGTCTTCGATTTTTAACGTCATGTGATACTACCGTTCGCTGTACGGTTACAGATATGCATGGGAATAATGTCTTCACTTTTTAATGTCATGTGATACTACCGTACGTCTGTACAGTTACAGAGATGCGTGGGAATAATGTCTTCGATTTTTAATGTCATGTGATACTACCGTTTGTCTGTACGGTTACTTAGTCAGCAGTAGACTATGTACACATGGGAGTAATGTCTTCACTTTTTAATGTCATGTGATACTACCGTACGTATATACGGTTACAGAGATGCGTGGAAATAATGTATTTGATTTATAACATCATGTGATACTACCGTCGTCTGTATGGTTACAAATACGCATGGGAATAATGTATTCACTTTTTAACATCATGTGATACTAGTACGGTTACATATATGTGTGGGAATAGTGTCTTCCCTTTTTAACGTCATTTGTTCCGTAGCTTTACTATGTTAATATTTGATATCTACATACACCAGAATGTAGCCACAGTTGGGTCTGTTTTAACACCTTCTCTACACCCACTCGGTCCATAATGTTTCAAATTTATTTGGCTGACGTTCTTTCCCTGCCAGATGTATTGGATTTCCAGTCGACCCATAGATCCAGCGGTCTCTGAAAAATAGGCCTATTTTGGTGACTAAATGTGAGTCTTTCTATGTCCTGCCTGGTACAGGCACGACAGGACACAATATTAGATCGCAGATAATAGCCGCCATGCAAAAATCATATATCAGAGCAGACACATGCATTATGACTTATTTCCTTGGCTGCCTTCTGTGGAGAGCAATCCCTGAATACCAGTGCTGATATACCCCCCGAAAGATTCGGCATATCACCACTATCTAGTGAACACCTATTGTCACTTGAGAGGTCTGTTATCCAGCACAATAGATATATGACAACAAATCATTGATTTACTAGATCATGGCAATTACTGATTTCGACAGTCTGCCATGCGACAAGCTGTCATTACGACCGATTATTAATGCGCCATGGCTTAACATGGAGCAACAACGGGCTATGCTCAAAGTTAAATATTCTTATTCAGACTCTTCTGACAGTTATTCGGATTCCCATACTACTTACTTCAGACTCTACTCCGAATCGTATGCGTTTTCTCGTGGTCGTTCACTGTCGCTGTTTCTATATCCCTTACTGATGTGTTTGTGATGAATACAGGTCGCCACCACCATATCATTGACATCATGATTCCAAGTATCTCCTCGCCTAAGCAGAGGTATTTATATGCTTTGTTTCCCAAAAACAAGGCGCGTACTACTCGATTTGATGTCTTCTCCAATCCGAGCTTCTCTACATTGTCCCACTATTTTTTCCTTTATGTCTTTATCCGCTCCCTCGTGTGCTCCTTGGTGGTGCTCCTCCCTCTAAGTATGATGGCAGAGACGACTCGGCACGCTACAACCCTTATCAGCGAGACATTCGCTGTTTAAGCGGCCGTTGTGCATCGACGAGCCATAATCTAGAGTGCTCCCAGGATGCTCATATAATGATGTTACATGTCACGACCCCTCCTCTCCGGGCCCACCCCGGGACACCCCCGGAACACCATCCGGGACCCTCCCTCCGACCCCACAGGACACGCCCCGCCATCACGACCGCCGACACCGCCATCATGCGCATCAAGGACCGCCATCAGCCGCCACCAGCCCCGATCAATGATCGGATCATGCGACTCATTCCTGGCCATCACACATCACGCATCACAATCCCCTCCGTGCCAATTGATCGCGTGCCCCACACGCGCGATCCAGGTATACAGTCCCTGCCCGCTACTCAATGACTCCCAGAACCCATCCCAGACACCCCAGAACCCCGAGACCCGGTCCCGTAGTACTTATAGCGTAGTTCCCTGTTGTATTCGCTAGTCTTGATATTACAACCCCAGAACCCCGAGACCCGGTCCCGTAGTACTTATAGCGTAGTTCCCTGTTGTATTCGCTAGTCTTGATATTACACTGCTTATACTGTTTTCACTTGGTTACTTGAATTGTTGTGTGCCCTCTATTTGACTGGTACACATTGACTGGCACACTTGACTGGCACGCTTGGATAATCACGTGCTCTAAGACTGGTACGCACTTCGTGACTTTAACTTACTAACTTGGTCTCGTCTTAGAACCTCCAGTTCGCGACTCGACCCCCACCCAAATTCCCCAACTACCTACCACCCAAAACCCCCGGACCAAGTCCCCTCTCCCGGGATTCCCCTGTCCGCGTCTTGAACCCCGGAGTCCTAGCCCCGGAGTTCCAGACACCCGACCAAGTCCCCTCTCCCGGGATTCCCCTGTCCGCGTCTTGAACCCCGGAGTCCTAGCCCCGGAGTTCCAGACACCTGAGTATCCATGGGTCAAGTCCGCATTGTAAGGGCGATTGCTTTCCCGGAAAGCCCCCAACTCAGCGGAACCTGACATTACAGACTTCAGCATTTTCAAATGCTGTTATGGACTGGGGTTTTGTTGTTTGCACTAGCAAGACATACGGTCAAAGACACCCAACACGTTCTTTCATCCTCAATTTACTACCACATGGAGCACTACCGCGATATCCTATTGTGGCACCCTCACACATCCTCCCAGTTCTTTCATCCTCAGTTTACTACCACATGGAGCACTACCGCGATATCCTATTGTGGCACCCTCACACATCCTCCCATCACCCCTCTGGAATCAAGATGCGTGCCATGTCTTGTCAGGGGATTCTCCAGGTGACGGAGAGGTATTCAGATGTGCTGTATCACATTAGACCCGCTCATCTCGTTTTTCTGTATGTTTTGACTTCTTGGTTCGCTCGTTAATTGACCTTGAGTCAGGAGCTATACGCATCGTGACAAACGGACCCATCTCACAACGAAAGCTTTCGATGGACAAGGAATTCTCGTTGCCACCTTCCATACTCACGAAAATCAACGGCTTGATGAAGTTTGGACTTACTCAGATGCTTCAAAAGAGGTCAAGGGAACGCAAAGCTCATTGTCGCCAAACATATAGTACGCCGCGAGCCTAACAAGCCTGATTTCACTTCATGTGGAAAGGATTTGGTACGTGAAGTGTTCTTGACGATCGAACTTGCTCAATGTTATGCACAGTGCAACAACGTAACAATACCTCATCAAGTAGATCTGGGCATAGTCAAGGCCAATATTTTCATGCTCGACTAGAGGTATGTTCGCTTTATGCATATCGAAACACTCATACTAAACGTTCTGTTTCTAGTTATTTTTATTGTAGTTAGTAGAATATCTATATATACATTCTATACCCGTAGCTGGACGTCAAGACTAAACACACGCTGCTGGGTTTATGCGGTGTTCGGTGTCCACCGTCATTGGAGCCTTAGGCGCAATTCTCATGAGGAACATTGAATGGTACGTCGTCTTTGCTCTATTGTCAGTAAAGCTCTTATAGATTAAACATCTTTAGTGGAACGGTTTCATAATAATAGTAGAAGACCCTTTATTAATCATTTGTATCGGTGCAGCTAATAATTACATTAATACTTCACTACTGAGGCCATAATTTGTTTCTTATCAAAAAAAGGGCAAAGAAAACTGTTGCCTGTTTCGTAGCTAGGTTTTACAATAGAAACTGGCAAATTTCCTCTGTCCGAAGACTTTTTTCTATTGGAAATTGATACATTGAAAATGGCATAACAGTTTTCCTTTTCAGCAAATTTCCTCTGTCCGAAGACTTTTTTCTATTGGAAATTGATACATTGAAAATGGCATAACAGTTTTCCTTTTCACTTTTTTTTTTTTTTTTTTCAAGGAAACACAATTGGGTGCCATTAGTGCTTACTACTAGTCAACCGTTCATATTTTTGTATATAATGTCTTTATGCCAACCTGGATCGTCAACGTTCAGCTAACTGAGCTTTATTGCCAGTAGGTAAAAGGATTACCAAAACGCCTTAATCGGTATCATAGTATCATGATTTGTTATTCCCCTACACTGTTTAATACTTCAAGTTTCTGATTGTGATAACGTAGGCTTGTTAAATACAATTGATTATTAGCATGTCTAAGTCATCCTTTAATACTTCAAGTTTCTGATTGTGATAACGTAGGCTTGTTAAATACAATTGATTATTAGCATGTCTAAGTCATCCAATCACTTATAACGTATGCAATGAAACATTGTCGGTATCACACCGTCCTGATGTATAGCCCGTTAGTCCAATGTAGTACACTATCTACATCTGTAGTACACTATATACAACGTTCAACCATATACAATGTACAACATTTAGGGTTGCGAGCAAGAAATTACGATAGGGGCCTCCTCCCAACCTCATCTTCCTCCTCCATCTCTCCCATGGTTGTCGTCGCTGCTGCTTCCACTTTGACCATTGCCGCTGTTGCCACTGCCCCTCTGCCCATCATTGCTGCCATCACTGCAGCTTCACCCGCCTCCGCTGTTGTCATTTCTTCTTCTAAAGTTGATACCAACATCGCAATTATTTCATTCCGTGTTGGCATGGGCTGGCCAGCGTCCGCTGCCACTTCCATCCAAGTTCCCGGTGTCACTGCATTCCTGCGTCGGTGCGCTGCTAACAGACCTCCCAACTGATCAATTCCTTGCGTAATCTCTGGTGGGATCTGCTGGGGCAGCCCTTGCTGGATGAGGGCAAACACCGAGAAACTACCATCCAATAACAGTCGGTACTCATGCACCATTCCTGGGCATGAAGATGTATCAGGTATATGGTATGGGACATAGGGTCACTTACGCATAACATCTTCATGAGACGATGCCAACACGTTCAACAGCCAGTTCCTCCTCCTTAAAATCCATGGCTGTGCCACCTCCACTTGCTGTATTGCCTGTTGTACCTCCTCTATCTCTGACACCCCGGGTGCTGCATTGTCCAACCCTCGATTCTCGATATTCTCTACTCGTGCTTGCAAACCAGCCAACTCGTCTTTGATAGCCACGCGTGCCACCAAAGCGGCATCCCTGTCTCCAAATGCTCTGTCCCTGCCACGAATAGCCGCATTCCTCTCTTCCCACATGGCCTCCCGAGCACGTCGTTCCTGCTGAAGATCCTCTCGCGTGTGGTGCAGCTGTAATGTTACCTGGTACCCATTTGCCATGGCCTCCTGCAACTGCTGGCGCGTTTCCTCATCAATAGACGATTGGGCAGGTATCGGGGGGGGTACCCATTTGCCATGGCCTCCTGCAACTGCTGGCGCGTTTCCTCATCAATAGACGATTGGGCAGGTATCGGGGGGATTTCATGGATATCCGACATGTCCAAGCTTGGGGATCTCCGTGCACGCTTGTACCCTATTATCTCCACCGACTCGGTCGAAGCTCGGCGCTTCCCTTTGTCCTGTTGCAGAGACGATGCTTCCACCCTTCCTCCTTGCGACAAACCCTCAGTCTGCACCTCAACCGACCCCACATCCTTTGATGAACCCTCAGGCTGCGCTCCACTTGACTCCTCGGCCTTTGACCTAGGCACATTACCTGCACTCGATGACTTTGTATTCGCGTATCTGCACGCACGATTAAATAATATCGAACCCAAATTCCTTGCCTCTCCAAAGTATGGCTCCGGCAATGCTCGGCGCTTTCCCTTATCATGCTGAGCCGTTGGCGCTTCCTCTGTCAACGCAGGTGAAGCTCTGCGCTTCCCCTTATCCTGCTGTGTAGTTGACGCCTTCGCCTTCCTTCCTCTCGATGAACTCCCAGCCTGTGCCCCACTTGACTTCTCGGCCCTCGATCTGGATGCACTAGCCAACTGGCTCAGCACCCAGGTCATGTCCCACCCCTGTTCTTTGCTCATGCAAGATGCCTTCCATGCCTGAGCCACGGAGCATTGCTCATGCTGGGCTCGACAGGAAACACACACAGAATTATTCCTGCGAGATTTTGCCACTGGTGCCTTGAATTCGCATGGTTCACCTCGATGTGAGCATAATGAGCACTGGTGATGGTTAGGACGCACAACCGGGCCAGGAGAACACTCACAGGACCTTTGTTCTGACACCACTTGAGGGTGGGAGGGCCACGGTGCCGGTTTTGGGCCGCGGCAAATTGCTCTGGTGTTACATCGGCTTGAGGGATCTGCTTCGTTGCTGGGACTCGCCGTACCTGACCGGGCCTGAGAACAGGCTGTTCAGTACGCGTCGACGAGCTTGTAGCAGGTGCTGATTGGACTGAGCTGCTCGGACCAGCTGTCTGCGTGCTCCTCTCTGGTGCCAATGAGTCGGATGTCAGTGTCGATGAACTTGATCCCATAGACCAGCCTGCCATCTCTGGGGGGGAGGAGGGCATGCCTGGTGAGTACGCAGACATGCTGGGAAACTACTTACGCTGCTGGAAAAGGGCTGCTATCTGCTGCTCGTCTAGACGGCGCTCGTATATTTCTCAGCGCTCCTCGTAGCATAGCCATGAAGCAGTTGAGTTATCACCAGGCGGGGATGGCGTAGGCAAACAGTTAGGAGTAGAGTGGCGCGACATAGTCAAAGAAGGATGGATGGTCAAAATGTTTTTCTTATCTACCCTTTTGTTATGATGGCATCAAGATTCTACTTCTATTACCGCTATGAATGCATAGCCACCACCACATCGCTTAGATGAATAAATAAAAATAAACCCTGAGTTTGTATGTAAGTAACAATAAGAGTGTTGTGTCCATACAGATAGTTTTGAATCCTCTGCAAAGTTCATGTATTTTTAACTAAACTTTTCAAGTGCGTTTTCATCATTTACTGTTTCATGTGTTGTGAATGTCATATGCAAAGCACGTAAAGGATGGATGAGAATGTCATTACTCACTTAGACTCCTTGCCGGTTGCGTAAGACCTACACAGTGTGTCGTTCCAAAGCCTCAAATGGTACAATATATCACCGATCACATACAGGGTTGATCCTAAGATGCTCAGCATTCAGCGGATTCTCATGGAATGTGATCGCCGAATAGACTGCTGATTATCGGCAAGTGTGACTTTGGTTTCACTATCCTCAACGACAAGACACGGCCGCCTTGAACCATATTTTGGGTACAGGTGCCCTGGGGTCAACGCAGGTAATATATAATACATCCAATGCCGATTTTGATGCTGATTATGATTGGTTAGAGCATAACTATATTTTGACTGAATGAGGGGATATAATACATCCAATGCCGATTTTGATGCTGATTATGATTGGTTAGAGCATAACTATATTTTGACTGAATGAGGGGGAGGGGATGGGGAGTAGGGGGGGAGAGGAGAGGAGAGAGAGAGAGATAGAGGGTTAATACAAATATCCGGTGATTCATAATATTGGATTATAATACCATTGTTCATTTACCGACGCATTTTAAGTCAGCATTGTGGCTTGCCGGCTACATAAAATCGAAAGAGCATCTTAGGGTTTGTATGTATCATCACACCTGTGTGTGATAGCATTTCTTTGTGAGTATGTTATTGCTGTCTGAAACCAGTACATTGTTTTGGTCCCAGGTATGCAGCCACCTGGGTGAAGAGGCGCAGTGAGTATGTTATTGCTGTCTGAAACCAGTACATTGTTTTGGTCCCAGGTATGCAGCCACCTGGGTGAAGAGGCGCATAGGACGTCGGCCTCCTCTGAAGTATTCACTTGTTCATAAATAAATAAATAAATAAATAAATATATGATCTATTTGTCGTTATGGCTGTGTACCATTCAAATATGCGGCCGTTGCACAGCCACTATAATCATGAACATACATTTTATATTATATATTTAATTATTTATTGTCAATATAGTAATAGCAGTTGCACAGCCACTATAATCATGAACATACATTTTATATTATATATTTAATTATTTATTGTCAATATAGTAATAGCATGTAATTTCATGCATATAGTGGCTGTATATCAATCGTATATTCGACTAATATACAGCCACCAGGGGTTGGGTCCAACACTCGCTTGCTGGCTTAGTCGCATCCTAACAGGCCCTTTCTATCATAATAGCCTTATCCTTCAAACTCTTCCTTTATGTAAATAGTGGATTTCGCTCGTGGTGGTGGCAAGCTTTCTTCATTGGGTTTTTGATGCTACCCCAATTGCACCCTTTTAGTTATGCCTATACTGTTCAGCTGTGGGTCTACCGAGGTGTTTCCTACCCGATATGTCCTTAGCTACCATGTAGTTTAGTTATGCCTATACTGTTCAGCTGTGGGTCTACCGAGGTGTTTCCTACCCGATATGTCCTTAGCTACCATGTAGCGGAAGTAAATAGCATTGTAGACGTACGGCTGTATTTAATTATTTATCCCAATCGTGTTATTGTGGCTGTGCATTGTTCGAGTATACTATTGCTGTACAGCCATGAGTTCTGTGCTTGCTACATGTATTCCGTATTATTACATTCTTTTGAGTGCGAAACAATCTAATTGAATCTAAAACATGTAATATTGCTTTTACCTTCATGTATTGTTTGAGGTGATATAACTATTTATCCGTCAATGTCGTATTTAATCTTTCTTGGTCCGCGGTTTATAAAGGTATTGTACTTAGATAATTCATTGATCAAGCATTAAGGGAGAAATAATAATAATAATAATAATAATAATAATAATATATACATATAATTCCCTTTGGTAGGTATTGCCAAACCGTTCGTCCATACAGTCAATTATATAATTGATGTATTATTTTGATGCGATGACACTTATTACGACATGTTGTTTTGATGATGACACTTGGTTATTACTGTATTAACTGGGAAAAATACAAAAAAAAAAAACAAACAAACAAACGACACAACATGATGTGGGCGGTAGTATGTTGTATGTTAGCGCTATAGATGGTGGTATATGTGGTGCTGATGATGCCCAAAGTTTGGTCAGTAACAAATGTATTTGATAGTGTTACCGTACCAAGAGTTTGCGTTGGGCGCGCTATAAGTGATGTGAGGAGTCCCGGGCAGGTCCCAGAGAACGCGCCTGTGAAAAAGGGGAAAAGTCGGTAACGGGGTCGGCAAGTGTCAAGCGCTAAGGTAAAGCGCCTATGAAGAAGCGGTAAGCGAACACGGCAATGTGAGCGGCAAGAGCACGGTATGCTTAGCGAAGTCTAAGCGTCGATAATGCCTGCCGTAGTTGCAAGGCGCGAGTATGTGAGCGGCAAGAGCACGGTATGCTTAGCGAAGTCTAAGCGTCGATAATGCCTGCCGTAGTTGCAAGGCGCGAGTGTGTTGAGTGTTGGCGAGCGTCTGCAACTGCCGATGAGTTTGACGTTGCCGACCGTAAATGGGCTCTTGAGCGTAAGGGAGACTGAAGTAAGGGGAGCAGGAGATTCTGGTCTATTGTTCTCTGATGGTATGTACAAGTCGGTAAGTACTTTATATACTACAAGGAGTTCACCGTCGCCAGTGACCAACCATTGCCAAAGTGCGGTAAACTGGAAAATTTCATAGGGGTAGCTCCAACGGTTTCAGATCCCTACCGTCCATTGAAGACCCTTGGCGCCACCAGGCGGCAGATCGCGGTGCTAAATCATCAATCCATCACCCTTCTGTCTGTCAGAACACCTAAGCGACGTTAGGCGCCAAATCAAGGCGCTAAGCGGTGTCAGACGCCAAGGTCAAACGCCAAGCTGTCTGTCAGTTCTTGATAGATCATCAGGCTTCTCGCTAAGCGCTGTCGTCAGTGACTGATGCCATCTGTCAGTTGTCATTCTGTCTGCCGTCGGCGCTATCATTGATTGGATCTGCTTCTTGCCGTGCGCGGCCGTCAAATCTTGCCAAAATTAGTTAGTTAGCGCGCACTAAGGTATTCCAAGCCCATGCCATGTTGCCGCAGCCTGCCGTTGATGCGCTGATCCTGTATGGGGTCCTATCATCTCCCCCCAACTGAAAAATTAACTGTCCTCAGTCACCCAATAAGGCTACCGTTGATGACGCCAACTGTGGTTGGGTGCGCTGGACGTATACGCAGTACAACGCCGTCTCCAGCGCTTGGCGTACGTGGTTGTGAGGAGTCCTGACAGGGTCCCGGTGTGCTCGAGTGGAAGTAGTAAAACGATGCGCTAGATTATAGCGCTTCGGGGGCTACCTGGCAGACGGTAAGCGTCGTAGTTTAGGCAAGAATATTAGAGAAAAGTCAAATAGCGCAACGTATTGTGCCCGTAGGTGGCACCGTAAACAATGAAGACGAAATAGACGAAGCTAGCGCCCGACTTAGTGACGACGTCGAAGGAAGCTAGCGCGAGTTGAACGCTAAGTGTAACTGTGTGCTCGAGGGGTTACGATTCGTTGTTATATACATGAAAAGTAGCTATTTTATATACAGTGCGCTACCGTGTTTGCCAAGATACAAGTCCATCTGCGGCGCTACCTCCTAGCGCCTCTCCTCGTGGTTTACTCTAACGGCGACCTGTCAACGGCGACCTTGTGCACATGGCTGATGGCGACCAACGGCGTTATGACCCACGGCGACCTGCGGTGACTCTATATTGACTTAGAGTTGTACGAGTCTGCTCACTTTTCTATAACTCCGATTGGCCAGGCTGTTCCGGGGTATGGTCGGAAAATCCTCGACAGACGCCGTGAGCGCTAATGTCAGCGCTACTCATTGTATTAGTTCCTGTCAGGTCCAGATGTCGGATTTAAGTATATCCAGTGCCGCCGTCATTGATCCCTTTAGACTTCTGATTGAAGTGCCTCGTCCAATGGCAGCGCCTGCTGCTGGCTCCTTCTGGAAGTGATCGGGGTTTAGTTATAGTCCTCTCCCGCCGTCGTGTTAGCGCTATATGTTATGAGCCTCCTTCGTCCTTGGGCTAGGTGAAAGGAGAGTGCTGAAGGCTTGGTAGCTAGGGGTTAGGATAAATTTCTAAATCCTGTAGTAGTTTGCCAGAGCTAGAGCTGCTCTATACTCCCAACTGGTCGCCAGAGTCCTGCGTACGTCAAGTGTCGGTTGGCCTATAATGTCCCTTGATGCGCTCAGTCCGAGTAGAAGCCTATCATCTCCCCCCAACTGAAAAATTGACTGTCCTCAGTCAAACGCCGTCATTAATTTGACTGCGCTACGGTCCGTAGAATGCCGCCGGCGCCTTATAAAATCGTTTTTAGCCCTTCACCTTCTCGTGTTTTCCTTCCCATCTTTCCAACATGTCCACTCCTTTCGATGCCTCTGCTCTTCGCAATTTCCTGGCTAAAGCCTCTTATTTATTCGATCGCGCTAAGTCTGTCGGTCCCGCCGATGCGCCACAAACCGTCCCTGGCATTATGCAACTCTATCGGCGCTGGCTCGTGGTCCGCGGCTCTGACAGTTCCTGGGTGCGGGGCGTCGAGGTTCGTGAATGGTGCATGGCTCGGTACCGTGAATATGAGGGTGCCGATTGGTTGCTACCGTTCGCGGACTTGTTCGTAAGTTTTTAGGTTTGATTTTAGGTTCGTGGCGCTAAGGTTCAGCGCCCATACTAGGCTCCTTCTCTATCCGACGAGATCGACGCCCTGCTGGCTAGTACCGAGGTTGGCGAGGTGAGTTCCTTTTCTTCCTCACATTTTCCGTGTTAACCCTGAGTAGTCGGTTGCTACGTCGCCCACCGTTGCAAGTCTTCCTAGTGCCCCGTCGGCCTCTACCGTTCCTTCCGTTCCGGCCGCTCCTGCTGCTCCTGTTTCCGTTCTGCCTCCTCCCGTTCTTGGTAGTCCTTTTCGTGGCGATGCTTCTCCCGCTCGCCCTGCACCCATCGTCGCTTCTCCCACTCGTACTGCGCCTCCTCACTCGGCCATCAAACGGATTGCCGTTACCGCCAGTGAGCCCCGGCCCGGACCTACCCATACTATTTCTCGCCTTCCCCCCCGTAACTTCGCCGTCGTTATTAATCGCGCGCCCCCTACTCTCGCTAGTCCTCCCAAACGTACCGTGCGTCCTTGTCTTCTTGCCTCTAGTTCTTCTACTCACTCTGCTTCTTAGGTCAATCTCCCTGCTCGTGTGGCCCCTCTGTATGTCGTAAGTGTTTCCTTTTAAGATCGCTTGTCTCTAGCGCCTGATCGAGCCCTCCTTAGGCGCCCAACCAAACTATGTTTACCGACGCGGAGCTTCGTGATTTGCTGCGCCTTCGTCGCGATACTACCGTCATTGATACCGGCCTCCCGGCTGGTGTCCAGGTGCTCGGCGCTAAGAAGAAGGTTACGGTGGCACCCGTGGAGCGCCGCGCCTTTAGGGCGAAGATTGGTGCGGTAAGTGCTTGTTTGTCCCTGAAAGGTTGATGACGTCGCTAACTTCTTTCCCAGTGCGATAAATGCTGGTCTGAAAACGATCCTGAGGGTTGCTGGTTTCCTACCGCCTCTCTTCCCTGCTACCGTTGCGATGCGTTGAAACGGGGCTGTGCCTTCAATGGGATTCGTACTCGCGAACGTGGTAGGGACGCTATCATGCAGCGCAATTACGAGCGCGCAGTCTTAGTTCGTAACGCCCGGGCCTTTGTGCTGCAGCAACGCGATTTGGCCGCTACTCGTCAGCCCACTGTGATTAGCGCTGCAAGTCTAGCGCTTCCCATCACCCAAGATGGTACTACCGTGACTGCCCCCTTCGCCCGTTCTCCCCGTCGTCCCGTCCCTTCGAAGCGTAAGCCTATTGTCGCCTCTCCTAGCAAGAGTCCCGGTAAGCGCCGGGAGCTAGCGCCTGCTACTCCTGTCGTCTTGTCTTCTACCGAGTCGTCTACTGATGAAGGCGAGGATACCGAGAGGGACGCCGAGGGCGAGGATGATGATGAGGCTGGGCCTGTAGTCGACACCGATGCGCTGTTGGCGGTACGCGCTCTTCTGCTTCGCATTACTCCCCCTTTCGCCGCTAACCCTTATCAGAGTGGCCCCAGTGGTAACCGGTGCGTAGTCTTCGGGTTTTCTTCGCCAGGTGGTACTAACCTCTTCGTCGCTAGTTCCCCTACTCCCTCGCTTCCGGTTGTCGTAAATATCCCTCCCGCCGAAGATGTCGTAATGTCTGTTGCCGGCGCTACCCCGGCTCCCGAGCCTGTCGCGGCTAGCGCCTCCCCCGTCGCCCTTCCTATTACACCATCTCTTACCCCTCCTCGTAGCCTCTCTTCTTTCCCCAGTACTCGCGAGTCCTCAACTGCGCCTGAGTCCGAAGGGACCCTAGTAGCTCAGGGCGAGCGCCGCCGCCGCTGGAGGTACTTGCCTTCCTACGGCATCCGCCTTTCTTCCGCTAGGGCCATGTCCCCCGGCGATGAGCGCCATGAATGGACCCCCCGTGCTCCCGTAACCGTTCGAGTAAGTCTGCATTTCCTAGTTGGATCGTCTCTCCGCTGACCTCCATTAAGTTCGATCCTTTTTGGACTCCTCCCCCAGTAAGTCTGCATTTCCTAGTTGGATCGTCTCTCCGCTGACCTCCATTAAGTTCGATCCTTTTTGGACTCCTCCCCCGCCATGCGCGTTTCCGGCGACGCCTATCCTTGGCTTGGGGATGAGTTCTCTTATCCTGTCACTCCCCTTCGTCCTGCCGCCGATCTTCATCAACAACTTCGCCAGGTCGAGGACGCGACCGACGTCGTCGGTAGCGAACTCGCCCTCCTCCGTCCTCGTGTCTCCACCTTAGCGCGCCGTGAGCTCCTCCTGCTTGAGCTCCATGACGACATCACTGATGCGCTTGAGTGGCAAGCGAGTAACGCCATTCAAGACGGGGACTTGCTTCCATTGGGTGATCCCGCTCCCTCCGCGTCTGATGCGTAGTCGCCGGCCCGTAGCGCTTCGAACTTTTGTGGACTTTGAAAATTTTGATACGTAGTTTGTGATAGCCGTACTAAAATAAACGCTCCCCTCCCCTTGTTTCGAAATCGTCAGTTTGTAAGTAATCAAAATACAAAGTAAGAAAAAGGGGAAACGCTCAGTAAATCATCATGGCGTAAAAACCCCTATTACCAGCGCGACCCAATAGCCAATATCGCGCCAGCCTAGGAAGAAATAGGTATCGTCTGTAGAAAAATAAGTCGATTCATGCAAGAAGTTTTAATGTATAGGAAATAGAGTGCCACTGATCGCTTGTGGTTATTCGGTGATGGTGGGTATAAGCGCTAGATCTCGAAGGTTAATACCCTCTTTGTGCGACCTAAAATGGACTCCAGCGCATCCTATTGGTTCGTGTCTGCGTCAGGGTCCAAGCCCCTTGAGAAGTGCCCTCCCACGCTGTCGCTAGTTGAAACACCGTCCGAGTCCTATAAATTGCCCATGTCCCGACAGCATCTCATCAGTCTTCGCGATGGAAAGCCCAACCGGCATCGTGTGGACTGCCCGTTGTGATCGTGCTCATATCGTAATGGATCCCCCCACTTTCCTGGAACGCGCTACCTCGTTCTTCCACCACTACCCCGAGGTCGGCGTGCCCGGGCTGACCGACGGAGTCGTTGAGTTAGGTCGTCGCTGCCAGCTACTTCGTGTGGCCTGTGAGATCTGGAATGATGACCTGCCGTTGACCCGTTTCGGTATGGAGAAAAACTGGAGTCGGATTTTTCAGGTGCGCTATTGCCTTTTTCGCCCTCCTTCTCTTCTGATAGTCGCCCAATAAAGCAAATCGCGACCAAGGAAACGAAGGAGCGTCTTGAGTTGCTACTGGAGGAGAGTCACTACCTGGTCCGTTACCTTATTACCTTGTTTTCTTCCTTCTAACGCATTGCCCCGCTAGGCGCCCCGCTCGTCTACTGGTGGCCGGCTTTTTCGCGGTCCAACTGAAGGCTGGCGGCCTTCCAGGCCTCTCCTTTTGCCCGGTCCTTGATACTCGTCCGTCTCCCATGTCGTTTATGTAAGTCGGCTTCTTCTTTTTCGTGGCGCCTCCTTTTGCCCGGTCCTTGATACTCGTCCGTCTCCCATGTCGTTTATGTAAGTCGGCTTCTTCTTTTTCGTGGCGCCCCGGGCTGACAGATTTTGGCTAGTTGATTTCTTTTGTCGTAGTTATATGAAATGTATCATTGTCTTCTCCCCCCCCCTCATGATTGTTTGCGCATGTAAGAGTTCCCAAGTATCCGCGACCCTGCAATCAGCTGGAGGTATTTTATGGATTCTGGCGCAGTTAACCCGGTTAGTATCATATCATGCCAGAACCTTCCCTCCTTCTTGATGACCCCGTACTCGTTCACCGGCCTCTCATCCTAGATCGCCTCGAGCGCTTCCTCGCGTTAATGCCTGACGGCGGCTTTCCGCAGGAGAATAGTAACATATTGACCCTTGTGCGCCGATACCGGATCCTTCTAGCGGCCTCCGCCGAATGGGAGATAGACACAGAAATAGTAACATATTGACCCTTGTGCGCCGATACCGGATCCTTCTAGCGGCCTCCGCCGAATGGGAGATAGACACAGACCGGCCCTAGTCACCGTAAACCCTTTATTAGCGCATGTTTTGGGTAATACTTATGCGCGCCGTAGGAGCAGACCATTGCTGGTACCGCGTTGAGCCTTCATAGTCTTCTCCGCGAGACCGGGGGTTTGGTTAGTACCTATACCCCTTTTTCGCCTGGCTTTGGTTAGCTAACTCCCTGCCCTTTTCTAGAGCCTTTCCTGGCTCCCTCTTCCGGTTCTTGTCAACCCTACCGCTAGTAGAGCCGTGCTCGACCGCGTGATCGTTCCTTTCACAGCTTTAGAGCGTCGCTTGGACGAGGCCGGGTGGTACTTGTCCCCTACTCGTCCTGCCGCTCCCCCGTTCCTTTCACAGCTTTAGAGCGTCGCTTGGACGAGGCCGGGTGGTACTTGTCCCCTACTCGTCCTGCCGCTCCCCCGGGTCTTCCGCGCTCCACCTACAATCGCCCTTCCCATGCCTCCTCCTCGCGCTCCCGTACCTCCTTCTCCAGTCGCTCCCGTACCTCCTCCTCCAGTCGCTCCTCCGCGCCGCCTAACGCTGCCATTCGTCCCCCTTCCGGTGCTCCTCCCGCCTATAGGCGACACAAGGAGCGAGTCAAGGGTCCTCGTCGGCGGTCGTCATCGTTGTCTTAAGCTTTTGTAGTCGAGCCTATAGGCGACACAAGGAGCGAGTCAAGGGTCCTCGTCGGCGGTCGTCATCGTTGTCTTAAGCTTTTGTAGTCGAGTATAGTAATGCCGCATGTATTAGTATCGCCACGTTATGCACCATTTCATGATTACTAGCGCATGCTTTAAGTCCGTAGCAGGGGCGCTAACCGCTGGCGCCTCGTTTTCCGTGGTCTTTTATTGTTCCTCTTCGTCATCAGGAGTGATCTCGTCATCGTCCACCAACTCAGTCTCTTCAAGCTCTCGCAGTTTGGCCGTGTCAATGTCTAGCGCCGGCAACGGTAGTGGAATGCGTCCACCAACTCAGTCTCTTCAAGCTCTCGCAGTTTGGCCGTGTCAATGTCTAGCGCCGGCAACTAGTGGAATGTGTTCACGCGCTAAGTAGGGAATGAGTCGAAACGCCGCTACCGGTCGATGCAAAACCGAGCCGTCCAGCTCGCAGAGTACGTAGGCTCCTCCCCTATTGCGGGAAACGACTATGAGGGGCCCTAGGTATCGAGGTCGCATCTTTTTGTTATGGGTACGTAGGCTCCTCCCCTATTGCGGGAAACGACTATGAGGGGCCCTAGGTATCGAGGTCGCATCTTTTTGTTATGGGTACTTCGATTTTCGAGTTGCGCATTAGCACTAAGGCGCCAGCTGTAAAATTGTAGTCCCGATAGTAGCGCTATGCTCGCTTTCAAATCGTAGTGCGGCTTGTCGTCTAGCTTGAAATACCACCTCGTGTAGGCGCTCTAGATCCTCCATGCGTCGTTGTAAGTCAATAGCGCGCCTAGCAATAAGGTCGGTAGAGGACAGGATTGAGTTAGGTGGTGGTTGTAGGTATGTTGCCTCCACAACGTCTGCTGGAAGCAGGGGATGGGTGCCAGTCGCCGCGTAGTAGGGAGAGCAGCCCATCCTCTTCCGTACGGTAACTCGTTCAGACCAAAAGACCGAATAAGTCGCTTCGCTCCAGCGACTTTCGTCGCCGTCTACCGCCTTAAATAGCGCCTGTCGTACGTCAAAATGTGGCCTTTCCACTATACCGTTAGCGCGTTTATTGTATCCTGAGATCCGAATATGCTGTATGTTGTATTTCTTAGCGAGGTAGGTAAGCGCCTTAACTATTGGCGCTCCGTTGTCTGTAACAATCTCGTGAAGGGCTCCCCATCTGCAAATAACATCTTCGAAGAGCCACTTAGCTATAGCGTCGGTATTTTCCCGCTGGAGCATACGGAACTCCGGCCAATGTACCAAAGAACACCTTCCCTGGATAATGTACTTGTAGCGTCCCGACTTGGGCATGTGCATAGTGTCGATATATATTGTACCAAAGAACACCTTCCCTGGATAATGTACTTGTAGCGTCCCGACTTGGGCATGTGCATAGTGTCGATATATATTTTCCGAACAAGGGTGCTGGAGTCGCTACGGTTGGGGGAATAAGGACTTGGCGCGTCTGTTGGATTTGGCAAGATGACAAGTACGAATATACCATGCGATATCGGCGCTAACTTGAGGCCACCAAAAGCGTTCCAATAAATTCGCCCGCGTCGCGTAGAGTCCTCGATGTCCCAAGTCATCATGCATAGCGCGCAAAATCCTGACGCGGCCCTCTGGCTTGATTACTAATTTGTGCGCGCCAGACCTATTTCGTCGCCAAAGCCGATTTTCAACCATAAAGAAAGTCGTTGCATATCGAATGAAGGTGGCGTATTCCGTGTCCGTAAGGTCTGATGGTCGTCGCAAATCCTGTAACCATTTCCTAACCTGATCAACTCGTTGGTCTTCTGACTTAGCCTTGGCGCTACGAGGTACCGCCGAATATGGAAGGTTGCGACTATCTTCCCGTAAGGGTCTTGGTTCCTCGACTATCTTTAGATCATTATGCGGCTTAGCGACGTTATAGATACTGGCCGTGTAAAAAGTCGATGGAGCCTGATACGGATTAGGTTGGTACGGAATGATAGGGTGTAGCCAGGTCGAGACAGGTCGGTCTTCGCGAAGGGCCGTAATAGGCAATTGAATAATATGTATGAAACCGTGCAGCCGGTCAATCCAGTCGTCAAATACGTCATTATCGCTTTCGTCTAGCGCTTCGTCCTCCGGTTGCCTAGGTCGCCTAGATAGTCCATCAGGTCCATGAAACGCACTTTTGACATGCACGAGCTCGAAGTGGAACATTAGTATCGCTACCACCCAGCGATTCATGCTAGCCGAAGGTTGAATGTCTGGATTCTGAAGCATTCCTTTGATGTAGCGTGCGTCCACTTCGACAATCAGGTTTCGAACCCCAATAAGATACATGCGCAGCGCCTGGAACGCTCGAAACAGTCCATATAATTCCAGTTTGGGCTGACTGTAGCGCGATTCTCTGTCGTTAAGGGTAATCGATCCGAAGCGATTGTAGCGTCTGATTTTTCGATTCGCGCTATCACATTGACATAAAAAGAAGCCAACCGCGATGTAAGAGGTGTCGACGGCAAGTATAACTGGGTCGGATGTAGTATAATCGATGGGTACCAATGGCTTCGCTTCCTGCAGTGCCTTTACTAAGTCTTTTTGGGCGTTAATTTGGTCGGGTCCGAATTCGAAGGGGACCCCTGAACGAGTTACTGCAGTGCCTTTACTAAGTCTTTTTGGGCGTTAATTTGGTCGGGTCCGAATTCGAAGGGGACCCCTGAACGAGTTAGCGATTTAGCGCGTGCGCTCGATGTGAAAAATGGTGTATGAACATGCGCAGCACGCCTACCGTGCCTAGAAACGCGCGAACTTCCGAGAGGTTATGGCAGACTCCCCACTTCTCTAGAAGCGCTAATCGGCTCTCCTCAGGGATCCTGCCTTCTGGCGTGCAAACGTGCCCTAAAATTTTAAATTGTGGCGCGCAAAGAACCAACTTGTGTCCTGAGAACGTTCCACCACAATATTTCATGCGCTGAAGCACCCGGTTGACCAATTGGAAGAAGTCCCATAGCGCCATGCGGATATTAGGATTTTCCGGGTGCACTTCGGGCTTGCCATCTACAAGGCGCCAATCTTTTGGGCCCATAGCGCCATGCGGATATTAGGATTTTCCGGGTGCACTTCGGGCTTGCCATCTACAAGGCGCCAATCTTTTGGGCCTTAACGCCAACATCGTCGATAAAACTAAGCACATGGTGGGGTATTTCGGGTTGTAGAATAAACGTAATGTCGTCGTGGAATATGGGTACCGAATTCGTCCACCCCATGGGAAGTGTAACCAGTCGTAGCGCTCCGAATGGCGTTTGAAATGTCGTTAAGTCGCGAGAGGAAGGATGAATCAAGCGCTCGTCATAGCCAACGTACAGATCCAGGGTAGCGCCACATATTCTTCCCGCGAACGATTCAGCGACGTGATCGGGGAAGGGCGGTACCCCTGAATGACGAATCGTGACTTTGTTCAGCGGCTCCAGACTGTGAACTATACGTAGCTTGCCATTTTTCTTTAGTACACAAAACCATCGCGACCGGTATGCCGAATTGGAAGGTTCGTAAACTCCCGCCGCTATTTTGGAACGAATAATTTGGCAAACTTCAGCTTCAATACCCGGCGGTATTGGTCGGTTATGCTCGGTCCAGCCGCTATTTTGGAACGAATAATTTGGCAAACTTCAGCTTCAATACCCGGCGGTATTGGTCGGTTATGCTCGGTCCAAGGTACATGAGGTATTGTGGTATAACCACTGGTGGAAAGAAGTCAGTTCTCAGTTTACCGCGTTCGGAATCCTCCCAAGCAAATGCTTTGTTTGTTTTCGCATAATGTCGGTCAATACATCTAGTTCCGCCGTCGATAGAAAGCCTGTATCGTGGGCGCTAAGGAATAGCGCCCTTCGTTCTTCCGTAAATATACATCTAGTTCCGCCGTCGATAGAAAGCCTGTATCGTGGGCGCTAAGGAATAGCGCCCTTCGTTCTTCCGTAAATCGTCCGGTAGGCTCGAAGGGTGGCGGGTTCGGATTAAGCTCGGGAAGGGTCGCTAACGGGTCTCCAATGATTTTTCTCTCGATGCGAAATTCTTCGGTGGCGGGTTCGGATTAAGCTCGGGAAGGGTCGCTAACGGGTCTCCAATGATTTTTCTCTCGATGCGAAATTCTTCGGTACGCCGCTCGCTACCGGTTTCGTTTTAAGCGCTACTGGCTTGTATTTCTTTTTAACCTGAACCCCTTTGCGCTTAGGGGTACTGTTGTTAGCAAACGTATTATAAATGGAACTCTGGTTTCTAGCGAAACCGGATATCAAAGGTTCTTTAGAATCAGGGGAAGAAACGAAATAAGTGTCTGTCGAAAGATTTTCAGTAATATCGGATGCAGTGAGGTATAAGTAGGATAAAGCTTCGCTAGTAAGCGACGTAGAAGTGTTCAAGATTTCAGGGGCTAAAGGGGTATATGATATAAAGGTTACTTGCCCAGTCCGATGATTATAGTCCAAAATAAGCGCTTCATCTCCATGATCCTCATCACTCATCTCCTCGATGGCGCCGGAAAACACTCGCAAGGGTCGTCGCTAACGTAAGGTCGCTTTCTTGGTCCAGGCTTCTGGAACCTCCCTCGGGGAAATGTCGGTACCGTTCTCCTAACTCCAGAATTGGGGTCGCTAATAGTTAGCGTCGTTTCCTCCTCGGATGTTGTTTTGACCACTGATCGCGCTAGCACATCGAAGGGCCTTCCTAATAATAAATCGTAGGCAGGCGATCTAAGTATGTTGTTTTGACCACTGATCGCGCTAGCACATCGAAGGGCCTTCCTAATAATAAATCGTAGGCAGGCGATCTAAGTATATGAATTTGTAGATAGAATGTAAGATCGCCTATAGCACATGGCACGTTCCGAGCCATCCCCAAGGATCGATCAATCGTGCCGTTAGCGCTCTGCATGTTAAGAATGATCGTTGGATCGTAAATGATACCCAGCTCGTTAGCGACGTCGGCAGCCATTGAAATAATTTGTGATCCGCTATCCACGATCGACTCTATTTCGCTTTTCCCATCAACTGTCAGCATAATTGAGCGAATCGCGTGAGAGTCTTGGGCTACAGTCAAGATGGCGGGATCGTCGCTAGATCTTAGCGATTTGAGGTAGGTTTCGACCGGGTCAACGGACGTGGCTTCTTTAGGTGGAGCGACCTCTTCCTTGGTTTCAGGAGCTACCGTCTCGGTTATATATGCGAAACCAGGCAGCGCGTCGTCGCATTCGTCCACCGTCGCTACATTGTTAGCTACGTTTCGTCGAGGGGTAACCGCGGTACGCATCTGGTTCCTGACATCTGGCGCCACGCTGCATAACTCTCCTACCGATAGCGTAACCTGACTTTGCATGATACGATCAAAAACTAACTTCGACTTCTCCAGATCATATATAACTCTCCTACCGATAGCGTAACCTGACTTTGCATGATACGATCAAAAACTAACTTCGACTTCTCCAGATCATATATAGGCGCTGTGGGTCGATATCCCCCCGTAGGCTTATCTGGCGCTCCAAAGTTACGATTGAGGGGCGGGGCGTAGTTGCCTCCTAGTCCAGCGTAAGGATGTAGCGGTGGTTCCGGAACGGCCGGCGCTTTGGTGGCTTCTGGTACTTCGTCGTTAGCGCTAGAGGTTGAGGCTGGTGTTGGGGTGGGACCTGTCGTCGCACCCGACGGTCTGTAATCCTTTAAAGGCTGCTTGCCCTTTTTGATCTCCACTCCATCGAAGACCTGATTCTTTAGCGACCTCAGTTCCTTTTCTAGCGTCTCAATCCTTTCCTCGCGGGATAGCGTGGGTCGGTCACTGATAGCGTTTAGCTGGAGTACTTCGTGAATTAGTGCTTGTTGAGGAGTCGCCTCTGCGATAGCGTGGGTCGGTCACTGATAGCGTTTAGCTGGAGTACTTCGTGAATTAGTGCTTGTTGAGGAGTCGCCTCTGCTCGTTGTCGTCGTGCTATTCAGGTTGCCTGTCGCTAAGTTCCCGGGGTTCCGACGGTGCCACTCGTCAATGCGTCCCTGGAATGTCTTATGCTCGGATATAGGGGAATGATAGCGCCCGAAGGTAAGACTAGTTTCCCGTCCATTCCCCGGCGCGCCTTCCCTTGTCGCAGATATTGTTCAAGGATAGCGCACCTACCCCTGGTCATGGTATGTCCTGCCTCTCCGCAAAAATGGCAAAGTCCCGTCGGTACGTTGTTTCTAGGCGCCACCTACCCCTGGTCATGGTATGTCCTGCCTCTCCGCAAAAATGGCAAAGTCCCGTCGGTACGTTGTTTCTAGGCGCCAAAAGACTAGTCGAGATCAAGGTTTCCAGTTTATTCATGACGTTAGCGACTGCATTGTTAACGGCATTCTCCAAATCCTCCTTCTTGACGTACCCATTACGGTCATTGGCGGCGCTAGGCGCTGGCGACTCTGTCTTGGGTGCCATTCCTCCGTGGTCCGCCCCAGGTCGCTGTAATGGTATACCCGTATCCGTGCCTTTTAATACCCACTTTCCTGCCTCAAAGACCTTTTCTATGTCGTATGGTTCCTCGGGGTGATGGTCATGCATAATGATCTCCAAGCGTCGCGCAATCTTAGTCCATAACGAAGTCGGGAATCCTTGTTGAAACAAACGGCGCTCCTCGTTCCCATATAACTTCCCATTTTGGACCAGCCATCTCGCTATCCGCTGGAAATCACGATAATAAGTCGATAGCGCTCCTAATGTATAGATACCAGCCGCGAAAGTGTCCTGTACTAGCTTCTGGATTTCCATTACCGTATAACGCGTAGCTTCTTCAGCGCCAGGATATAAATGAATGATAGCCTTTTTCCATTCATCATAGGTAAAAGGCCTAGGTGGTGCGTCACTAGTAAGTCCTTGGAACTCCTTCAGCCCTGTCCATGATTCGGCTGTGTCGTATGAGACGTATCTGGCGGCGTATTCTTTCATCTGTGTATCGTCGGTCACCCGACAGTCGCGTAGCAGATACTCCAACTCTTTGAAGTACTGCGTTAGTTCGCGAGGTTTCGTTTCGTCCCATTTTGGCGACGAGAAGTGGTTTCGGGGTGGCATGCGCTGATTGTTCGGCTGATCCATACCGATAGGTGTATTTGTCGAGGTAGGAAGGGTGGTAGTGCTCGTGTTACTTAGCGTCGATGTCGTAGGTACCGGCTCAGTTAGCTCCGAGTCGCTAGGTTCTGGCGATAATAGCCTAGATAACTCTTCTAGAGGCGTAAGCGGCGTATGGTTTTCGCCTGCTAAGTACTCAAATGGTCGGGAAAAAGGGAAAAAGCTTTCGGCTAAGCTGTCTGGGGCGGCCTCAAGCTCCTGATCCAAAGTCTGTCTCGGTAGCGCGCCTGGTAAGTGTGGTGAGTCGGTGGTACTTGGTTCAAACGCGCTCTCCAACAGGAGGCGGCGCTGTCGCTGGGCTCGAGTTTCCGGCGGAATTCTGTCTCAGAAGAACCCCTCGCGGTGGGCTCCAAAATGATGACGCCAACTGTGGTTGGGTGCGCTGGACGTATACGCAGTACAACGCCGTCTCCAGCGCTTGGCGTACGTGGTTGTGAGGAGTCCTGACAGGGTCCCGGTGTGCTCGAGTGGAAGTAGTAAAACGATGCGCTAGATTATAGCGCTTCGGGGGCTACCTGGCAGACGGTAAGCGTCGTAGTTTAGGCAAGAATATTAGAGAAAAGTCGAATAGCGCAACGTATTGTGCCCGTAGGTGGCACCGTAAACAATGAAGACGAAATAGACGAAGCTAGCGCCCGACTTAGTGACGACGTCGAAGGAAGCTAGCGCGAGTTGAACGCTAAGTGTAACTGTGTGCTCGAGGGGTTACGATTCGTTGTTATATACATGAAAAGTAGCTATTTTATATACAGTGCGCTACCGTGTTTGCCAAGATACAAGTCCATCTGCGGCGCTACCTCCTAGCGCCTCTCCTCGTGGTTTACTCTAACGGCGACCTGTCAACGGCGACCTTGTGCACATGGCTGACGGCGACCAACGGCGTTATGACCCACGGCGACCTGCGGTGACTCTATATTGACTTAGAGTTGTACGAGTCTGCTCACTTTTCTATAACTCCGATTGGCCAGGCTGTTCCGGGGTATGGTCGGAAAATCCTCGACAGACGCCGTGAGCGCTAATGTCAGCGCTACTCATTGTATTAGTTCCTGTCAGGTCCAGATGTCGGATTTAAGTATATCCAGTGCCGCCGTCATTGATCCCTTTAGACTTCTGATTGAAGTGCCTCGTCCAATGGCAGCGCCTGCTGCTGGCTCCTTCTGGAAGTGATCGGGGTTTAGTTATAGTCCTCTCCCGCCGTCGTGTTAGCGCTATATGTTATGAGCCTCCTTCGTCCTTGGGCTAGGTGAAAGGAGAGTGCTGAAGGCTTGGTAGCTAGGGGTTAGGATAAATTTCTAAATCCTGTAGTAGTTTGCCAGAGCTAGAGCTGCTCTATACTCCCAACTGGTCGCCAGAGTCCTGCGTACGTCAAGTGTCGGTTGGCCTATAATGTCCCTTGATGCGCTCAGTCCGAGTAGAAGCCTATCACCGTTACTGCTTTTGTGACAAGTGGTCCGTGCATTCTTGAGATTTTGTTTATAGTCCTGGCGCATGAGTGTGGACTTCGTTTCTCCTCCCATCTTTTATCTGGCGCTCTATTAAAATTAAATGTCTTTCCGCATTCCAACTCTGCCCCCCGTACCGTCTCGTGAGGCTCAAGACGCTGCCTCTGCCTATATCGAAAAGGTGAATAATTTCCTTAAGCAGATCGATGGCATTGGCGCAGATGCGCCTGTAAATTTGGTCGTTGCCGTGATCAAGTTATACGAGCGATGGCTGGAGGTGCGCGTTCTTGGCGTGGGATGGGATCGTGAGATAGAGGTTTGGGAGTGGTGCCGGTCGCGGTACTTGGATCATCGTGGCGCAGAGTGGCTAGCGCCCTTTGCTCATTTTGTAAGTACCTCCAGTTCTTGCCATGTCGCTAGCTGATCGAGTTGCCAGGCGCCTCCTCCCATCCCAACGATTGAGGACGAGTTGGAGGATATTCTGTCCGGTGCCTTGCCGATGAAGGTAAGCGCGCCTGCGGCAGAGTGAGTATTCCTAACCCATTCCTTTGACCTTAGCTTTGGTCTGACTTGTTGCCTCATAGTAAACAGGAGGTGTTGGCGCCGTTAGCGCGTATGCAGGTGGAGGAGGTTTCTCAAGACGCCCACGAGATTACCAGGGCGCTAGAGGAGCGAGAGAGGGTGGCGGCGTTGGCAGCAGAGATGGAGGAAGTTGCTGCGGGGAAGGCGCCTGCCGCCAAGAGGCAATCGGTAACAGAGGGATCCAGCCAGGGTGGTCGTGCCGGCAGCACTTTGAGCCCAGTGTTGCCGGCTAGCAAGTCGGGCTTGTCGAGGAAGCCGGCAGGTGCTTCCAAACGTAAGGTAAGTGCTAATTTCACTTGCTGTTGCCGACAGTCGCTAACGACGTTTGTAGAGTCGCAAGGCGGCTCCTCAATATGTGGTAAGTGGTCTTTGGAAAAATCTAGTCTCCTTATTTACCGTGATCCTTCTAGGCGCCAACACAGTCCAGCTTTGATGACAAGGAGCTTAAAGGACTGCTGTTGCTGCGTCGCGAGGAGGCCGTTCTTGACAAGGGGCAAGAGGCCGGGGTCGTCATGGAGGAGATGAAGGGAAAGAAGACAGTTTCCCTGGTGACCTGGCAAGCGTTTAAGGAGGCGCGGGAAGCGGTAAGTGACTTTTCTATCTTTTAAGCTCGCGCTGACTTGTAGCGCTAGTGCGACAAGTGCTGGGCCGACAACGACCCAGAAGGCTGTTGGTTCCCGACTGGGGCCCAGCCGTGCTATCGCTGTGGTGCCCTCAAGCGCGCTTGCACCATCGACGGGGCTAAAAGTTGCAAGCGTGGCGGCGCGCCAGACGCACTTGTCGAGAAGACATTTTTGCGCGCTGTTTTGGTGAGGAGGGCCAGGGAGTTTGTGGAGGGCCAGAAGAGGAAGGTTGCCGCAGGGGGAATGGCAGCCATTGGACGTGCCTCCTTGGTGTTGCCGACATGCCAAGGAGATGGGTCAGAAACAGTCGGCAATCGAGGCGCTGGAGAGCGCCAAGGGACTTCGGTTCCAGAAAAACGACAAGCCCCTTCCCCAAGCAAGGGGAAGGGCAAAGCAAAGCGCCCTCATGTGGTCTCGTCGTTGCCTTCCCCCTCGCCAGCGCCAAAGGACACCGAGATGGAGGACCTGGAGAAGGCGTTGGCGGCTAGTTGCCTCCCGCCCCGTGACACAGAGGCTGGCCCCAGCGGTCTCTTGTCGCCCATTCATTTGGCGGCAAGGTCTCTTGGCAAGGAGCAGGAGGTAGGGGAGCGGGCAGTGGTTGGCGACTTAGCGCCGCCAGAGGAGCGGGAAGAAGCCCCCATCGACGTCGAGATGGGGGATGAGGAGAAGGCAGAGGGAACGGTAGCGGGAGGAGATGAAGACGCCGAAGGTGAAGAGGAAACCTTGGCGACGCAACGGGACGGTGGTGAGGAGGAGACGTCGGCAAGGGAGGTAGTGGCAGAAGAAGGGGAGGGAGCGGCAAAAGTTGCCAGGGAGGAGCCTGAGTGGCACTGGCTGCCTCCCTACAGTAGCGTTGCCCCTTGGGAGGTTTCAGACCCCGAAGATGTTGCTGGCCTGGAGCCTAGGCGCCCCGTGGTCGCCAGGGTCAATCCCTCGTGGACCCCCCAGCCGCAGCCAATGGTCATAGGCGACGCTTTCAACTGGCTGGGACAAGACCTCGTGTACCCGGTGGTGGCACTTAACCCGCGGGAGATGCTGGAGAGGTTTTTGAGGAGGGCGGCAACGATGGAGGCATCAATGGGGCGAGAATGGGAGTGAGTCCGAGGGCAGCTAATGGCGCTAAGGTTGCACTATTCCAACCTTGGTCGTAGCCTTAGCGTTCTTCGAGACTACCAGGCGGATTGCCAAGCCGCCATGGATTGGCAGACCGCCAACAACATCTTGCCTGGCGACCTTCTCCCTCTTCGCAAGTCCTCATTGCCAGTTACTGACGACTCCCTCTCTATGGATGATGTTAGCGAATAAACGGACCTTAGCGTAGATAGGCCGTTTATGTATAGTTTCTTATGTCCATCTCGATATATATATTGCCGTTTCCCTGCCGAGTGAAAGAATAAGTCCAATAATCTGAGTTAGCGTAGTGGCAGAGAGCAGAGAAAGTATAGCAAAGAGAAAGCAAGCGGTAAGTATTCTGAGGTAGGTTTTAGCAAGAACAGTAATATGTGAGGGACTTAGACAAATTTTGAGGAAAAAGGGAAATGCTCAGTAAATCATCATAGCAAAAAACCCTTGGCGAGAGTTGCGCAGTGCGCTAAGCGTTGGCGACACGCTAGCGCTGCGATTTGACTATGTAAGAAAATGTCTGTTGGATATAGTACAGTAAGTATCAGCAAGAAAGATAAGTAAGGTAAGTAATAGAAAGAAAGAGCTTATCAATATATAGTCTTTTCTAATCATTTTCTTCTTCTTCAACTAGAGTCGGCAAGTCATCATCGTCCAATAATTCGGTTTCTTCAAGTTCTCTTAACTTGGCGGTGTCGATATCTAGCGCTTCCAACGGCAAGTCAATCTGTTCTCTGGCGAGATACGGCAATAGGCAAAAAGCGGCAACGTGTCGATATCTAGCGCTTCCAACGGCAAGTCAATCTGTTCTCTGGCGAGATACGGCAATAGGCAAAAAGCGGCAACCGGTCGATGTAGTACTGAACCATCTAATTCACAGAGCACGTAAGCGCCTCCATGGTTACGAGAGATAACTACCAAAGGTTCCAAATAGCGCGGGTGCATTTTCTTGTTGTATGAGGTTTCGATTTTGGAGTTGCGCATAAGCACTAGCGCTCCTCTCGGGAAGTTGTAATCCTTGATAGTAGCGCTATGCTTGGTTTCGAATCGTAGGGCTGCTTGGCGACGTGCGCTAAAGACTATCTCGTGGAGTCGGTCTAAATCTTCTTTCCTTCGCTGGAGATCAATAGCTCGTCTGGCGATAAGGTCGGTAGTCGCTAAGATGCTGTTGGGTGCTGGCTGAAGATAGGTCGCTTCTATAATGTCGGCAGGGAGTAACGGATGGGTGCCAGTAGCCGCGTAATAGGGAGAACAACCCATGCGCTTACAAATGGTAACTCTTTCCAACCAAAATACTGAATAGGTTGCTTCACTCCAACGAGACTCGTCGCCATTGACTGCCTTGAAAAGCGCTTGCCGAACGTTGAAGTGTGGTCTCTCTACCAGGCCATTGGCGTGTTTGTTGTAGCCAGATACTTGAATGTGATGGATATTGTATTTCTTGGCGAGATAGGTTAGCGCTTTGATAATTGGCGCACCGTTATCTGTGACGATTTCTCTTAGCGCTCCCCAATGGCAAATGACGTCTTCAAATAGCCACTTGGCGACTGCCTCGGTATTTTCTTTCTGAAGCATTCGAAATTCAGGCCAGTGGATTAGCGAGCAACGACCTTGAATAATGTACTTGTAGCAACCAGATTTGGGCATATGCATGGTGTCGACGTAGATTTTGCTGAAGAGAGGAGCTGGCGTTGCAACGGTTGGCGGGATGAGCACTTGGCGTGTTTGTTGAATTTGGCAGAGGTGGCAAGTCCTGATGGAGCTGGCGTTGCAACGGTTGGCGGGATGAGCACTTGGCGTGTTTGTTGAATTTGGCAGAGGTGGCAAGTCCTGATGTACCAGGCGATGTCGGCGCTAGCGTGTGGCCACCAGAATCGTTCTAACAGAGAGGCTCAGGTAGCGTACAGACCTCTATGTCCTAGTTCGTCATGCATGGCGCGCAGGACTCGTAAGCGACTTTCTGGCTTGATGATCAGCTTGTGAGCGCCATCTCGATTTCGTCGCCAAAGTCGGTTGTCGGTAAAGAAGAAGTGGGTGGCATATCGGATAAAGGTCGTGTACTGTTCGTCGGTAAGGTCTGGGGGTTGCTTAAGGTCTCGTATCCATTGTTCAACTATTAACAAGTGACTGTCTTCTGCCTTTGCCTTGGTGGATTGGGGAACAGCGTCGTAGGTCAGGTTTCTGCTATCTTCTCTTAGCGGTTGGGGTTCTTGTACGACTTTTACGGGAGGCAAATTTTGACTGAAAATGCTTGCCGTGTAGAATGTGAGGGGTGCTCTAAAGATCTCGGGGCGGTAAGGGATAATGGGATGTAGAAATATGCTGGTAGGCTGTTGCCGTCGTAGTAGGGGGATTGGCTGTTGTATGAGGTGCACGAAACCATGTAAGCGGTCGATCCAGTCCTCGAAATCGCTATCAGCCTGTGGGTCCACTGCCGGGTCGCCAGGCTGCCGTGGTCGCCTAGAAAGTCCATCTGGTCCGTGGAAAGAGCTCTTGACGTGTACCAACTCAAAGTGAAACATGAGGATAGCGACTACCCATCGGTTCATACTAGCGGATGGCTGGATGTCGGGATTCTGCAGCATGCCTTTGATGTACCTAGCGTCGACTTCAACAATAAGGTTCCGTACGCCAATCAAATACATCTTTAGCGACCGGAAGGCTTTGAAGAGTCCATAGAGCTCCAGCTTAGGCTGACTGTAGCGAGACTCTCTGTCGTTTAGCGTAATAGACCCAAAGCGGTTGTAACGTCGCTGTTTCCGATTGTCGCTAAGGCACTGGCACAGAAAGTAACCAACGGCAATGTACGAGGTATCCACCGCCAGGATAACAGGGTCGGCAGAAGTATAATCGATGGGGACTAGGGGCTTGGCGTCTTGTAGGGCTTTTACTAAGTCGCGTTGGGCAGTGACCTGGTCTGGCCCAAATTCGAAGGGCTCGTTAGCGCGGGTGAGTCGGTTAAGGGCGTGTGCGCGATGGGCAAAGTTTTTGACGAATATCCTGAGAACGCCAACGGTGCCAAGAAAGGCGCGAACTTCAGATAAGTCGCGGCAAGGACCCCATCGCTCCAGGAGTGCTAAGCGAGACTCGTCGGGAACATGACCGTCGGGAGTGCAGATATGACCAAGTATTTTGAACCTTGGCGCGCAAAGGAGAAGTTTGTGGCCGCTAAAGGTTCCACCGCTATACTTCATACGTTGAAGAACTCGGTTGAGCAACTCGAAAAATTCCCATAGCACTAAGCAAATGTTGGAGTTGTCGGGATGGGTTGCCGGCAAGCCGTTTACGAGTCGCCACTCTTTGGGACCTTTGACGCCAACGTCATCAATGAAGCTGAGGACATTATGTGGTATCTCGGGTTGGAGGATGAAGGTGATGTTGTCATGGAATATAGGGACTGAGTTTGTCCAGCCCATCGGTAAAGTAACTAGGCGCAAGGCGCCATATGGGGTTTGGAAAGTAGTGAGGTCGTGGGAAGAAGGGTGTATTAAGCGTTCATCATAGCCAACGTAGAGATCAAGGGTGGCGCCACAAATGCGCCCGGCAAAGGACTTGGCAACGTGGTCAGGAAAAGGTGGTACGCCAGAGTGTTGTATTGTAACTCTATTCAGTGGCTCGAGACTATGAACTATGCGTAGATTGCCGTTCTTTTTGAGGACACAAAACCATCGGGAGCGGTAAGAACTGTTTGAGGGCTCGTAGACGCCAGCCTTTATCTTGGTCCTAATAATTTGGCAGACCTCGGCTTCGATCCCAGGCGGTAACGGTCGGTTGTGCTCAGTCCACGGCACGTGAGGGATGGTCAGGATTACGACAGGCGGGAAGAAGTCTGTGCGGAGGCTGCCGCGTTCCGAGTCCTCCCAAGCAAAAGCTTTGTCTTGCTTAGCGACAAGATTGGTAAGGACGTTCAACTCATCTTTGGTCAAAAATCCTGTGTCGTGCTCCTTGGTGAACTGCTGCTGGCGTTCTGTGGTAAAACGTCCTGTGGGCTGAAAGGGTGGCGAATTCGGTGATAGGGTCGGCATGTCGGCAAGAGGGTCGCCAATGATCTGGTGCTCGATTCTAAACGTCTCAGGAGAGTGCGTAGCGACGGGTTTTGTTTTAAGCGCAACTGGCTTATATTTCTTTTTGACTTGAACCCCTTTCCTTTTGGGAGCGTTAGCTTGGTTATATACAGAGGTGGAAAGGGGAACTGTAGCCTGAGGGGCGGCAAGTCCAAGAACGGCAGGAGACGAGGCTCCGGGAAGAGTAGTGAGGTAAGTATCGGTAGACGCAATATTTTGAAAGGATTCGGAAGCGGTAAGGTACAAGTAGGCAAGAGAGGAGTCGGTAATGTTTTGATTTTTCTGGGAAGGCTCTGCGTCGGTAGTGGGTAAAGTAGTTAAAACATCTTCGTCAAGAAAGGTAGTAGACATAACATTTACAAGACCAGTAGAATGGTCATATTCCAGCGTTAGCGCTACATCTCCGTGATCGTCGCCAATCACCTCCTCGATGGTCTGTGAAAACACCGGTGGGGAGGCTCGTTGGCGTGCTGGTCGGTAAACTCCGGGGGCTTAGCGCGGGTGCCTTTTTGTTGTCCTCTAGGGAACGTTGGCACTGTTCGTCAGATTCCGGAATTGGGGTCGCTAATTGTTAAGGTTGTTTCGTCGTCGGTAACTGTCTTGACGACTGATCACGCCAAGACGTTGAAGGGTCTGCCGAGAAGTAAATCGTATGCCGGGAAGCGTAAAATGTGTATCTGAAGATAAAACGTAATGTCGCCAAGGGTGCACGGCACATTCTTGGCGAGGCCTAGGGATCTGTCTATCGTGCCGTTAGCGCTCTGCATGTTTAGTATCACAGTTGGGTCATAAATGAGGCCTAAATCATTAGCGACTTTGGCTGCCATAGAAATGATCTGAGACCCGCTATCAACAATTGCCTCTACCTCGTGCTTGTTGTCGACTGTTAGCGCGACGGAGCGAATAGCGTGTGATTCTTGGGCGACGGTAAGGATTGCTGGGTCTTCTCCATGGTCTACTGACCTAAGATAGGTCTCCACTGGGTCCACAGAGGTGGCGTTAGCGATGGTGTCAGCAGGAGAGTCTTCAGTGTCTAAAGAGTCGACGGTAACAGAAAAACCAGGGAGCGCGTCGTCGAGATCCTCGACCTCGGCAACGGTTGTCGCCAAGGGTTGTTGGGGAGTGACTGCCGTCTTGACTTGGTTGTGAACGTCGGGAGCAATACTACAAAGTTCTTCAACTGACAAGGTGACATTGGTTTTCATGATGCGGCTAAAGACGTGATTTGATTTTTCTATGTTGAATATTGGCGCGGTAGGTCAGTAGCCACCCTCAGGATGTTTCTCAGGAGCGGCAAAGTTTCGTTGTGCTGGTGCGTGATAACGGTCAGGAATCCCTGAGTAGGGATGGAGAGGCGGCAAAGGCGGTTTGGGAGCAGTAGCGGACGACGATGGTTCTGGAGTAGTAGCAGGGGTCGTAGCAGGCGGTGTGGCAGGAGCAGGTGTCGGTAACTTGCTAGCGGGAGGGATTGGCTTATATCCTTTGAGAGGTTGTTTGGGCTGCTTAACTTCAACCCCATCAAAAACCTGGTTCTTTAGCGAATCCAGCTCCTGTTGGAGCTTGGCGATACGTTCTTCCCGTGAGAAAGTAGGATGGTCGCCAACGCTGTCGAAGTGTAAGACCTCATGAATCATTTGCTGTTGGGTCGCCTGTTCGGGGTCGGGGTTGGTGTTGCCGGAAAGCGTGCCGGTAACGATTTGTCCTGGGTTGCGCCTATGCCATTCATCAACTCGCTCCTGGAAGGACTTCTTGTCCGGGTAGTTGGGGATGGTGGCGCCAGTGGTGAGAACTATCTTGCCGTCGATAGCCCGTCAAATCCTTCCTTGCCGAATGTAGTTTTCTAGGGTAGCGCAGCGTCCTCTAGTCATAGTATGGCCAATTTCCCCACAGAAGTGGCAAGGGCCATTAGCAGGTACATTAGCGGGTCAGTTAGCGAGATTTGTGGTAATCATTGTTTCAATACGAGTCATGGCGGAAGTGACAGCAGCAGTAACGGCAGCATTGAAATCCTCCTTCTTAACGAAGTCGGCAGGAGGGGGCGGGATGGGAATGATACCATTAGTTCGCTCAGGTGGTGGGCTCGTCCTAGCGCGCTGCAGTCCAACGCCAGTGTCCGTTCCCTTGAGAACCCATTTACCGGCTTCAAAGACGTCGGCAACGTTATAGGGCTTGTCTGGGTGATGGGCCTGGTGAACTATCTCTAGGCGACGAGCAATACGAGTCCAAAGCGAAGTCGGGATGCCTTGTTGGAATAGGCGATGTTCCTCGTTAATGTATAGCTTGCCGTTCTGTACTAACCACCTAGCGATCTTTTGGAATTCGCAGTAATACGTGGAGAATGCGCCAAGAGACGATGTGCCACTGTCGAATGATTCCTGTACTAGTTTCTGGAGCTCGTTTACCGAGTATCGGGTAGCCTCTTCTGCGCCAGGGTACAACTGGATCACTGCCGTCTTCCAGTCCTCATACGAAGCGCCTTGGGCTGGAACGGGTGGGGCGGCAGGGACAAAGGCGGCAAACTCGGTCAAACCTGTCCACGTCTCTGCCGTGTCATATGATATGTATCTTGCCGCGTACTCCTTCATCTGCGTGTGGTCAATAATGTTACAATCTCTGAATAAATACTCCAACTCCTTGAAATACTGGGAGAGCTCCCGTGGCTTGGACTCGTCCCATTTTGGTGCCGAGAAGTGGTTGCATGGCGGCATGCGCTGGACTTGTTGTTCCATAGCGACTGTGATGGCGAGTTCAGTTAGCGGTAGTGGGGAAGGAGTTCTAGAGATTGGCAACGGGGTAAGAGAAATGAGTTGTGAAAGAGGCGTTAGCGGAGTAATGGGGGTGATTGGTTGCGGTACGGTAAAGGGCAACGCTAAGGGGTCGTCAGCGCTATAATCGAGGGAATGCGGGAAGAGATCAGGAAATGCGTCTACAGTGGCGTTCTGTAGTTCCTGTGCAAGAGAGAGACCCGGTAAGGCACCAGGTGGTTGTGGAGTTGATGGGTGGGAAGGAGCTATGCCTTCTGCCGACTGGTCTAGCAGGCGGCGCCTACGCTGGAGACAGGTTTCTGGTGGAATTCTGCCCTAGAGATCCCTCGTGGTGGGCTCCAATTTGATAACGCCCAAAGTTTGGTCAGTAACAAATGTATTTGATAGTGTTACCATACCAAGAGTTTGCGTTGGGTGCGCTATAAGTGATGTGAGAAGTCCCGGGCAGGTCCCAGAGAACGCGTCTGTGAAGAAGGTAAAAAGTCCGTAAGGGAGTCGGCAAGTGTAAAGTGCTAGGGTAAAGCACCTAGGGAAGAAGCGGTAAGTGAATACGGCAAAGGTAAGCGGCAAGAGCACGATAAGCTTAGCGAAGTCTAAGCGTCGATAATGCCTGCCGTAGTTGCAAGGCGCGAGGGTGTCGAGTGTTGGCGAGAGTCTGCAACTGCCGATGAGTTCGACGTTGCCGACCGTAAATGAGCTCTTGAGCGTAAGGGAGACTGAAGTAAGGGGAGCAGGAGATTCTGGTCTATTGTTCTCTGATGGTATGTACAAGTCGGTAAGTACTTTATATACTACAAGGAGTTCACCGTCGCCAGTGACCAACCATTGCCAAAGTGCGGTAAACTGGAAAATTTCATAGGGGTAGCTCCAACGGTTTCAGATCCCTACCGTCCATTGAAGACCCTTGGCGCCACCAGGCGGCAGATCGCGGTGCTAAATCATCAATCCATCACCCTTCTGTCTGTCAGAACACCTAAGCGA
This sequence comes from Macrolepiota albuminosa, assembly GCA_027475525.1. Taxonomy (NCBI): domain Eukaryota; kingdom Fungi; phylum Basidiomycota; class Agaricomycetes; order Agaricales; family Agaricaceae; genus Macrolepiota; species Macrolepiota albuminosa. The sequence continues at coordinate 108,329 of JAMWFC010000115.1, forward strand.
CTGGCGCCACCAGGCGGCAGATCGCGGTGCTAAATCATCAATCCATCACCCTTCTGTCTGTCAGAACACCTAAGCGACATTAGGCGCCAAATCAAGGCGCTAAGCGGTGTCAGACGCCAAGGTCAAACGCCAAGCTGTCTGTCAGTTCTTGATAGATCATCAGGCTTCTCGCTAAGCGCTGTCGTCAGTGACTGATGCCATCTGTCAGTTGTCATTCTGTCTGCCGTCGGCGCTATCATTGATTGGATCTGCTTCCTGTCGTCAGTGACTGATGCCATCTGTCAGTTGTCATTCTGTCTGCCGTCGGCGCTATCATTGATTGGATCTGCTTCTTTGCTCGAAATTGCTGGTACTGATCGCCTTGCCGGCCCTCTGTTGGGGTTCTCCGTTGTCTTCATACGTTCAGAGCTTCCTTTTCACCAGCTCGTAGTCTTTGCATTTGAGTAGTTGCCCCTTCCTCTTCTTGGTAATTGTCAGAGTGAGAAGAATACATTTATTGTTTATATGGCTGCTCACTAGTGCAAATGTTTTGTCCAGCAGTGTTATCGATCTCAAAACTGTTAACATCTTGTACTTCCCTCCCCTCAATGGAACAACTGCAAAGGATACCTGCGCCGCAACTATATCGCTGATTCGGAAGGTCTGCGGTTTGATCCTCTTGAACCTTTGATTTGTGTGAGCATCTATGTTTTATGGTCGTTGTCCGTATATTCTTACGTTTTATCTCCTTCCAATGTTATCCTTGCTTGCGCATACTCGACGACATTGTCTGATGTTCTCTTGAATATTCTTACGTTTTATCTCCTTCCAATGTTATCCTTGCTTGCGCATACTCGACGACATTGTCTGATGTTCTCTTGAATCCCTCTCGTGCAATTTTTTCAAGCAATCCGTTGGGGTCAGTATCCTTTTCGAACAGAATGTGAACTTCTCATTTGTCTGAGTCCTTTGCGGGTGTAAACACCCTATTGTTTGCATACAATATCTTGTTTCCTTCGTCTGACATTTCTTCCGACCATTTTTCCAGTTCGCCCTCTTTAAACTCCTGGTCAAATGCTTTGTATACTGTTTTCGCCGCAGCCATGGCATCGTCGAACTGCTGTGTGCCAAGCCCGTCCAGTTTTATTGACTGTTTGAGGTATTTACACTTCCGATTGAATTCACTACATCTCTATCAGCCATCTTCAATATGTATAGCATCATTGAATGCTCACTTTATAGATCCTCCTATCTTAAATGGAGGAAGATCTATGTCTGCTATTGCGTCGTACACCGTGAATATTGCTTCCTTGTTTGTCACCTTGCCGTCCTGGTCTGCTAGTAGGATTCTCCATATTTTTGGGCTTTTGTACTGCCATACGACTACCGTACTTTTCTATTCTGGGTTCTTCACAAGACATTAACTCTATGTGTGGATGCGATACATATATATTTTCATTTTACCTGAAGAATGTCATGGAGTCATGCTTCCCCCCTATGCTTGTCATACTCAACATGTCGTTCCAATGTACTTCCTACGTTAATGTCCATTTAAATATCTTTTTATAATTCTAAAAGGCTTCATTCAGTACGCACTTGCATTGCTTTCATTGTACTCGTTGTCCATTTTTGTATATGTGTATGTGATGATAAGATAGGCTACAGAATGTCTGGTGAGCTGATACTGTCTCGTGTCGTGTTGCAGCCATCTATTATAAGCAACTTTTCAGGGTCAACTATCTGTATGGCTTCTTATTCTCATGTCGCGTTGCATTGGTCTGATGCAGACAACGTTTACAGGTTGTCTGTCTGTCTGGCTTCTTAGCGATTTGTACATATTTTATCCCTCCTATTCAACGTGTTTGGAAACGATAAGATCAACCCAATTTATTGGATCTCCCTATATGCTAATCCTCCAACTGTCTCACAGACAACTTCTTTCCCATAGATTCTCCCATCCCATAGGACTGTGTTCTTTTCCTTTTAGTTCGAAGCATGTACATTTCCGCATCGATATATTTATTCCGCTGTATCATTTTATTTGATTTTGGCTTATAGATTGTCTGTTCCCTGGATACTGAGTGGGTTACTTTGCTTCTAACATCTTTTAGGATTGAAATAGGTTAATTCAAACTGACTGATTGGTTTGCCTACATATTACCTATGTATTACTCTGTTATTACTACGGGATTGAACAAGGCTAATTCAAATTGACAATTTGGCTTGCCTATTGGTATCCCTTACTTCTTACACCGTTATGGCTACATTTCTCATAGTATCTGGATGTTTCCGCCTTTTTGCCTTTCTATGTCCAGACTCGCCGGTCTGGCACATGTAGAGCTTGTGTGAAGTGGCGGTTTCTTACACAGGCGTTGTCGTTTGATTTGTATTGATTTATTTGTCTAAGCGTGTATTAATGGTTCTTTATCCGTCTCCCGAATGGGTGGCTCAAAACTTCTAACCCATCATTAACTCCGTGTTATTTTTCTTTTTATTTTTTATTTCTATTTGTTTTAAATGTTTTTTACCCTATATTTGGCTTGTATATTCAGTTTGTTATTTTTCTTTTTATTTTTTATTTCTATTTGTTTTAAATGTTTTTTACCCTATATTTGGCTTGTATATTCAGTTTATCATGCAACCATGGGTACTCATACTAATATATTTGGTTTATTCAACCTTCGTTGCTTTTGACGTTTATGTGTCCATTAGTCTGCTGGGATACCATAAAACCTGCGTGCTGCAGGCTTCCTTATCCTCAAATCTTTTGCTCCATCTATCTGTCCCTATATTTGTTTATATACATCGTTATACTTGATACTACCATGCCCCCACGCAAAAAATCGAAGAAATCCACAGATAACCCGGATGATATGACGCGTTCTTTGTACAAACAGCTGCAAGCTTTGTAAATTTATATCTATCTGCCTACGTCTTATTATTGTACTGATATATTTGACTAAGGAATGCAGACCAATTGAATGCATGCATTATGTAATCATTCATATGTACGGTCTTGACATGTGCTATCAGTATATTTGCAGCTGTGTTAGCCGGCAACTCGCCTGTCGATGCCAATTCTGCATCTTCCTCTTCAGTCAAGCGCAAAATTGGTGTCGCCCGTGATGTGTACAACCTTGTATATCGTGTTGATGTCAATGATTGCTTATCATTTGTAGCGATAGTACGCCCTGTACGCCTTCGCCAAAGAAGAAGAGGGCCAGTGGCCCTTCAAGCATTGAGTCCCCGGTTATGTGCGTACTAGTGTTATGTTATTGACCTTCGGTTGACTGCCTACTGTTTATTTAGACGTGCCTTGGAGAAGCTTTCGGCCAGTACAGGTGATACACTGTCCACTCCAACTGGGCAAACTATGTTAGTCGGATTACACTATTTGTAGTATGACCCCCCCTGAAAATGTTGTTTCTCGTATATCTTCAGGCGCAGTCGCACCCTTTCAGATAACCCTCAGGTTGCAGGGGTCACAAAATCGACCACACGTATCCTTCCCAACATATAAGCTGATTCAGACGATAACTTGGTGTCTGACAATTCCCTGGATAACAGAAATAGCATCATAACTCTTGCAGAAAGCGATGGTTTGCCGAAAGGGTCAGTATTTTATTTTCAATTTTATTGTAAATACTGCTCATGTGTTGTGTCTTTTATTTTTATTCTTATTTGTGGTATCAGTACATATTGCGTTTGTAAACTGCCTGCCCATTCATTGGACGACAAATTCTATGCCACTAGTGAATCTATTGTCGATAAAGACGCATCCGACGACGGAGTCGACGGGAGTAGCTTTGAGTCATTGGAATTACCCAATGATGAAGCTGATACCGCAGACTTAGTTTTTTCAGACAGTGCGCCGATTGCATGTGTCAATTCTGATAACAAATCCTTGGTGTTTGCTGCCTCTGCCGACGAACAAGAGTATGCTGATGATAACAAAGATTGTCGTGTTATGGAAGATGCCAGTACTTATGTACATGGCGTCACTACTAAACACGATGATCCTGTCAATGTTGGTGCTGGTGAACATTATGATATTGAAGAGTAGCGTCTTATTATTTGTTTGATTGATTTCTGTATTCTGATTTTTTTTTTTTTTTTTTTTTTTTGGTTAGATTTGACGGTGCTACTGATCCGACTGTTATGGTTACTAATCCTCCGGTTATGCAGCCGGACGTACAGGATTCTATGTTCTCCTCTACATACAGTATGCTTCCTTATCTTCTGTATGTCTGTCTATAGTATCCACGTCGCAATATGTACCGGTCTGTTTCTATTTATTGACATATTTTTCGCACAGTTGCGTGTTCAATATCATACCGTATGGATATGATAAACAAATCAGTGACAGATCAGTGCGATTTGCATGTATATCGGCCGTGACATTGAAGATGACCGAAGAAAATGCAGAGTAAGTGCTTATGTTGTCTTGTTCATGTGCATCGTCATTATGCACGTGTATAGGTCTTTGATTCAAGGCCTATTGTGGGTTGAACATGGCTTATACGTGCATTCAGCTCGCATACATCCTGATAATCTTACTGCCAAATCTCGTCGCCTTGCTTTAAACCATGGGGGTAATGCCTTTTGCATCGACGTCATGTTTGGCGTCGTATCTGCTTCTCATCTCTTTGATTCCGGCGTAGAAGTCGGCAGTTACTCATCTCCTTATAAACAGAAACGTTTGATGATTGTGCCATTCCAGCAAGAATTCCTGCGTTCTATGGCCAATGTTGGAAATGCGTTGAGTTTGCATTCTGATCCCATGGGCTCTCATTCAAGCTATGGGATGGCCTTTGTAACCAGAGGCGAAGGGAAGAGCGTGTCCTTCAAAAACTGTAAATTTTCAACTTGCGTGTAGCATACCTTTGTGTTGACATCATTTTGTAGTGGGTGGCTACTCAGTGCCTGCCCTTACGAAGCCTCCTGTACTTACAGACGATTCGATGTTTTCTGTCAAATCTGCTCCTATCGTACCGACCCCGAAATTCAAGAATTCTATGGAAGCGGTAATAAATTATGAATCAACAGGTGTGTCTTCCATGTCATTATTCGTTGACTTCTCTATTTATTTATTTCCAGTGCCTGTATACGACGGTCGTTTGGAAACTGGACCTGCCTTTCAATTTTTGGCTGCTGACTTCAATGCTATCGCTAGTTGGCGCTCATACAATGATAACACGTCCGATGTTCCTGAGGGGTCCGTTGTTGCCGTGGGTTACACAGCTGGATGGTTTGAAGGGTCCTCTTCAATGTATGTTGACCATTTATTATGATATTCTTATTGGTTATCTATCTATTTATTTGTAGCTTCCTTTCGACTAACATCAAGTTCGTCATGGTTCTTCACACTCCTGATCTTGTTGTGGTTGGTGGTGCAGGCACCAGGCACATGGCATCCTTGTTGAGACCCGGTGGTCTTGAAGGGTCTGAATATGGCGCTCCGGGAGGGTCGAAAGATATTTCTTCTTCCGGTTCTGTGAGTGGTATACCCTCCGAACGCCGCAGTGCCAGCTCCAAGACGTCTCGCGATGCTGGTTCGACTGCTTCTCCCCGATCTGGTGTTGGTAGATCGGCCACAAATCAGGGTGCTATCTCTAAGCCGGCTCGTTCTGCCGGGCTACCCAAGGGAAAAGGTAAAAATAAAGAAGCAACCTGATCGCTGGCACATGGACCATATATAGTTCCTTTGATTTTCCGCGCTTGTCAATATAATTTTGATTTTGTTGTTTGCCGCATTCTGATCCCTTTGCTGAACTATCTCGTACCGTTTTTGCATACATCACTCTGATTGACTACAAAATTTGGAGCAATGAATAAAATATACATTATTTGCAATGTGCCATTGGTCTCGTGTAAGAGTGTCGTGGACGGATAAAACTAACTCGGTATGACCTTTGTATTCATTGATATTATAGCGCGTATTTACTGTTTGATTGTTTTACTTGCTGAAGGTTGTGTCGTCTGTTTTGTATGACTAATCCTTGTTGTTTGAATTGTATTTACTGTTTGATTGTTTTACTTGCTGAAGGTTGTGTCGTCTGTTTTGTATGACTAATCCTTGTTGTTTGAATTCGTCCATAGTTAATCCGCTATCAATTTAAATATGGGCCGCTATTACATATATAATTTTATTTACTGAAAATGTTGATTTTTTATTTTATACATATATATATGTGGTGCGTTAACACCCCCAAACCTCCATCTTGTCCTCTCTCCTGCCCTCTCCACATACACACATACTTTCTGATATTTTCGTTATATGTCTGTGACTTTCCTGCATCCTCACTTATCAAACAAGGCTTTTGCGTCCTGTTCCTGGTTCACTGATGCGCTGCTATCGGATGGAGATCTTGCTACCTGCTATGGACAAGACATGGCAATCCACGTGAGTGAACATTGTCAACTCGTTTATTGTTGATGATACCATAAGTACATGCTGTTGTCGTTTTGTAGCAACTTGTGAGCCAGATAATTACAGAGGAAGCTACGGTTTCTCCTGCCCGCAAGGATGATCAGTATTCTCTGTTTTGCGCTCTTATGGTGGGAGATGATGTGCCCATGATACCTGAAAAGATCCTGACGGATGCTCGATTTCGGATTCTCATGGCCTATCGTGTTGTGGACGTATTTGAAATGATGAATGGGGGGGCTATTCGGAGACCCTCTTCATCTGGTCCCGTAGTTGACAACTACAAAGCAGTATGTGTCATTGTTTCTATTGGCTTTTATCAATTGGTCAAGTATGATATTTTATGTATTACCTAGCCTATGGGAAGCCTTAATAATATTCCTGCTCTACTGGAGAGATCCCAGAACGCCCTAAACTCTCATATACGTGCACTTCGATCCAAGGCGTGTAGAGATAAACAATTTGACTCTTCCACGTATTATTTGTCGGAAGGCGATCCCTTGATTCGCTTGTACTCAAGTCTCGCTCGGCACGTTGGGAAAAAAAATGTTGTCACTACACTCATCAACTTGACCTCTGCGGCCCTGCATTTGGGATGTCTTCTTAAGGTACGTCAATGTCTATATTGTGTGTGTATTGTTAATGCTGAAAATATCGGTGCTTGTATCAGGAAAATTTATTTCTGCCTACTGACATCGAGTCCATCGAGAGTATGATAGTTTCCGGGTACGATACTTTTCGGTTTAATTGTTATTTACATTTTATATTTTGATACCGCAGGTCGGAGAATGACCAGTCTGGGCTTGTGCATATTTGCCAAGTTCACGGTTCAGCTCCTCAAGGTCGCACAACTGTTCTTCATAATTCTTTGTATATTGTGTTGGCTATATCGCCTCTCATGTTACTCAATCCTCGCGAGTATAATGAAGTGGGCGCGAAGGAAACAGTGTTCAAGGTGTGATTGTTCTCTCGCATGCCATATTGATAGTTAATTGTATCGTTAACGTGGTAGTTATGGAATCACATAGGAGGGCTAGAACGACCTCTTGCTGTAGTAGAAGTGGATTGGGCGTTGTGGAAGGTGTTGTTTTCTGCAGCTCTAGGGGGGAACCTCTTAAAGGAACTCAGATCCACATTTCAACATCTGGAGGGGGTGGTGAGGGATGCCGCGCCTCATTGGCTGAACCTCGTTAACGGGTCTTCGTGCATCCCTGCTACCCTATCTTCGCTATCCGATGTAATTGATCAGCTCGATATGGTGGTATATTCCGATGTTTTACCTTTTCCTGACAATTCTTTACTCCTGACCTCACTAACCAGAAGTGCCTCTGGTACCAACGTCCCTGTGCCCAACAATTCCCGTTTGTCTGCAATTACGTATGTTAACGAGTTCAATAACAACAGGCTTCACGATAAAGATGTGTGTCCTTCTCAATCTGCTGGTAGCGATCCGTATCATCCACCTATCGATGATGACGATTCTTGCGATACTCGTAGGACACATATGTCGCCTTTATGGGATACTACCGACAATCCATTCAATGACGATGTCAATGCTGGCAGTAAAAATCCGAGCAATTCGACGAACAAAACTGGACGATTTGGTGGGCGTGATGCGGCAGACAGATGTCCGTCTTTTGTGTCTCCTCCACCATATTCTCTCAACAATCATGACCCTTCTCCTTCTGACGGGCCTGCCAATGTTGATATCGATAGAAGAGGTGTACCTGGTAGAGATAACGCTAGCAATGATGATCAAGCAGTACTCGATAACCCTAGTGTCAATTTGTCATTATCTGAGAACCCCATCAATGATGATCGCAATGTACTCAATATACCCAGCGTCAATCCGTTGTCCTCCGATGACCTTGTTCCTCCACTGGACGAAGAACCTCCGGTTTTGGTTCCCAAAAGTAATGTATTGGGGGTGCGGTCGCGACGATCTGATAAAACAAGTAAACTGCCGTCTATTCCTTCTCTCACTCCCAAAAGGAAAAGACGAGCTCGCAAGAACACCAAAACCATCAAAGGTACGTGTGGTGACGGTATTGACAGGACACGGCCTAGCAAACGCATTCCTCGTGTCCTCATTGATTTGACTCTTGACGTTACTGTATGTACCCCGTTATATGTGATCACTATATTTCACTGTATATCGTACGACCTCAGGACTTGGAGTTCGACAATTCTGATATCAATGTATCCGATGACGTTGTATTCGTGACGGGGGAAAGTCCTGTCAAGTATGCAATTCACGGTACAAACCACGCATATTGGTTTACTCCCAAGTTCCATGTAAGTCCTGTAATATCTGTTTCCGTAACTGCTGCTGAACACCCTACAGTTAACAGAGGATTTGCGATGGTTTTACTCACTCCACAAATTGGTCGTTATGGGGTCGACTAGACCAACGTTTATCAAGATTGCTTCTATGGATGAATTGACGGACCCCACTAATACCAGCATTTCTAAATATCTGACCGATCACACTGCCGTATTGATCAAAGGCATCAACCATGTAGACAACGGATTTACCGGTGCAACACTGACCTCCATCTGCAACATATACAGTGTTACCACCATTCATGGTATGCCTGTTTGGGTATCCTTGTGTTCCATTCCGTATACTTACATATGATAGATTTCACCTCGCTAGATACTCAACGTACGCGTAGAGGTTCCCCAGTTGATGTGTTTGCTGCTGTTTTGTCTGCGGAGCTGCGGGCTCTGAGCGCTCTCGATATGCCAGCAGTACGTGATCCATTTCCCATCTTATCCGTGTCCGGTGATTGGTTCACGTAGTCGCAAGTAAATGGTCAATCCTTGTACTGCGACTCCTCCAACCATTATCCGATATCTGACATGTGGTGGGCAATAGCGTCGACCGGATCTGCCCATCATTACTGGCACATTAGTTCTAACGGGTATGGCACTTTCTTACGGGTGGAAACGGGATTCAAGTTACTGTACGTTGCGCGACCAAAGTCAGGGTCTTTCGAGGATTTCGCTACCGTATCTATTTTTACGGATAAATACGTCATGCATGAGGCAAACGCTAACTTGTGGGATACCGAAGTGGTTGTATTGGAACCTGGTGACGTTTTGTGAGTGGTACCCTTATATTGCTGCATAGACGACATGACTGTTCCCGTAGTATTGTGCGCCCTAACGTGCCACTTTGTGTTGTGACACCGGTACCTTCCATATGTGTTGGAGGTCATTATTATCTAGCGACCACTCTTGCTGATTCTGTTATTGGGATATATCACCATTTTGTGGGTAGTCAAACCCTCGCAAACGCTGATCACGGAACGGCATCTCATTCTATACTGGTTCGCATGCTCGTGCATTACTACCGCTATACAAATAAACTTTTTGAGGGCAACCTAGGTAAGCATACCTGACATTGACTTCTAATTTTTAGTTTATTAAATTTATTTTTATTTAATTTTTTATTCTTTTAATTTTGTTTATTTATTCATTTATTTTTAGACCGGGAGTATCATCATGTGCCGGATTGGGATACCTGGGAAGGCGCCTTGTCTATTTTCTCACTATGCAATTATTTCGAATTGCATAATGCTCTTATTAATTGGAACTACCCATTTCATATGGACGTCCGCACGTTTGAGTCATCTATCAAAAACCGCTCGAGGGCCTGCAAAATTGTGTACTGGTACTTCCTGCGTCATACCTTTCGCAGGCCTGGTGATACTCTGAATGGTCATGATGCATTCCAGGCTATTTACTCCGTGTTTTTGGCTCGTCATGCTCACGTGCTTATACTACTTAAGAGAGCCGCTTGTGCGTCGGGAATACAAGGTGAGATTGAAGGGCTAGGTACATCTTCAGTTCAGACAGCGGTTTGCAAATGTATACGCAATGGGCCTGCATGGGATTATTTCAAAAATATGACAGCCAGTTCTTCTGACCGATCGTTTTATTGGGATGGACCGTCATACACCGTCAAGAAATTTACTTGTGATGCATACAGTGCGCTATAGTCTTGCTGCGTCAGTTTTTTATTATTATTGGTTTATTCATTTGTATTTACTAGATTGTCCTTACCTCGATGGTCTGGTGTACGGAGATAAGGAAACGGCATATGAACTCGGGTACTCTCTATCACACATATCACCTCACCTGGATCGCAACAATCCTAAGGATGATGACGTTTACAAAACCCTTGCATACAGCGATGGAGACAATTTTGATGATGACTTCGAATCAACAATCCTAAGGATGATGACGTTTACAAAACCCTTGCATACAGCGATGGAGACAATTTTGATGATGACTTCGAATCTCCTAATGAGGCTATAACTGAACCATATTCGCGTCGGTCTTTGGACCCTGAATCCTCGCCAGAGGAAACTGTTTTGCCATCTAATCGTTGTTTGCAACAGAAAGGATTGCCAATCTGTCTGACTGCAGGATCTGCTCGAAATATTCGCGAACGGGATCATTCGTCTTTGACTGCATCAGAACACACTCATCGCCAAGGTACGTATTTATAATTGGAACACTTCTGTATTATCAGGTGGTTAATCAATTATTTGTTGTAGTCCGTCCCTGAATTACATTATCCGACCCCTGACCTATATTATTTACATATGTCATGTTTACATTCGATGTGTCAAAAAAAAAAAAAATTGTGTTTGTATCTATATACTAATGTAAATATTTGTGTGTTTTGCTAATACATTGATGTAATATGAATTGTACTTATACTCAGCGGCGTCTATACAAATGATTATATAATAACAAATTACGTGTCTTACCGAAGAGTTGTCTGTCTTGACGCTTGTGTAACAAATACCACCTTTCAAGTTATTAGTATGCGACTCATCACCTTTTTCGTTGAGCGATGGGCTAGTGTCTATCTGCTCGTCATGTGCAGATTATACATCCTTGTTGTATCTGCAAATGCATATAATATTGGGTAAGTTATACCCTATTAATTGATGTTCACCTACATATTAAACTGAACTGAATGCAAACCAGACCCTCTTTACACGATGTAAAGCCTGTTGAACCACACTATTTCACCTACATATTAAACTGAACTGAATGCAAACCAGACCCTCTTTACACGATGTAAAGCCTGTTGAACCACACTATGTGGTACACAACATTTCAAACGCAACCTGCATGCATTCAGAACGCAATGTATCATGCATGCAAATCGACCGTGGTGGTTCTGCACCTCTTATAGGTTTATGCACCCACCATATCAACCGATGTGATTATGCTGAGGTAAATCAGCACCACTCTCATGTTGCCCTTTTACGTTACGTATGTTCGCGTCTATACGCATTCCGATGTCTTTCACAGTATTTGCGTATCGAACTAGACATTGCGTCAATTAAATGGTGGTTTGTTTATCTGGATGGACAAATGTACAATTAACGGTCTCCTCATAGTTACATCGACCTATACAATTTGCTATACCCTTGGGTACATGTTTGCTGATTTTGGACTGGTATGCACACTGCGAGGATGTGTCATGTTTTACAAGTTCTATCAACCAGAGGACATATTCTACGGCATGATTTTGCAATTTCCTTGAGGGACTGTGTGTCCGGCACCAGTATATTTTGACGTGCTGTCAAATACGGCTTGTGTGATGCTGCAGTAATTGCACGTTTAATTGAAGAGGATGTTGACCTTCCTGACGGCTGGCCGTCCTTTGTTTATGTACTCGCACTCAGGCACGTAATACTTACTATGGAGCACGCGAGTTGTCTCTATGCATATAATGTACTCCGTCTATCGATCATCTTACAAAACCATGTTCGTACACTCCACTACTCAAAGAGATACATATCGAGTTGTGTACTTCACTTTGGTGGTGGCAAGTTCTATTCATTTCCTGTAGAGGCAGTTAGTCTGTATGTGTCTGCCGGTCATGATCATGTCATGGTAGGGCGGGTGTTCAAATATGTTAATCATGTAGATGCCAGCGGTCTCACATCATATCCTGTGACAAAAGGCTTTGTGCATGCGCAAATACCTGTACGAGAGTTAATCAACCACTTGTCTATAAAAAATATCTGTCTGGTTGCCCGCATGCACGGCATCAGTATGAGTAGTTCTATACTGAAGGAAGAATTACCCTTTAAGTTTGATGGTCACAGTTGCCCATCGTGCGTCATCAACACTACGGTGTTATGGTCTGAACCAGATAAACAAATCAAAGACGCAGCACGGCGGGCAATCACCCATTGCACACGTAAACAGAGACGATCCTCATATCCTTGTCATCATGGTACTCGTAGACATACCTGTAAATCCACATGCATTGAACAAAGCATCGCCGTACCTCTTGAACAAGAATATCCGGATCCAGATGAAAGTGTAGTATTTCCACCACATCTGCTTAGTAAGTCGCGAACCATGGATATTGTAGGAAATTTTTGTTCTGGCACAGGACAGAGATATTTCCACCACATCTGCTTAGTAAGTCGCGAACCATGGATATTGTAGGAAATTTTTGTTCTGGCACAGGACAGAGATACGTGAAGGAGGCAGGTTGTGCGGTGTGTGGTCTCCTACATCCTGTAGCCGATATGAATCCTCTCAAGAGTATGAAAGGTTATCTAGACATACTTTGCGTTCCAGGAGTCACCAAAATAGAACGATTATCCAATACAGATCGTGTTAGGGAGCTGAGAGGACTGGTAATTGATCACTCGTGTAAACACGTTTGTCGATTGTGCAGACAGCAACTGTTCAATGGGCTCGTTCCAAAAAACGCGCTAGCCAATGGCTTTTGGATTGGCCCTATACCTGACGTGTTAAAACGCCTTAATTGGATCGAACAGATATTAGTTGCTAGGGTAAGAAAGTCCTTGTGTTATACTCATGTTTCAGCCTCCGGTCTGAGCAAGATGAAGGTGCATCTTATTGCTTTTGAGTCACCTATTCAGAAGGTATATCAAGTCCTTCCACCTCCTGTAACCGACCTCGATGACATGATTGCAATTTTATTTTCTGGTCCTTGCAAGCCATCTGCTAAGGAGTTACAGAGGCTACCTCTGCTCGTGAGAAGACGGAATGTTCAGCATGCGTTAGAATGGCTCAAACTTAACCATTCTTCATATAGCGATCTGGAAATATCGTACAGCAACTTAGAGGGATATCCTGAAGATGTTCCTCCTGTGTCCATTGTTCATCGCCAAAGCGCTGACGAGGCTGGTACGATAGACCCACCGGTACATGAAGATAATAAAGAGTCTGGTGTCAACGCGGGTGATTGCCCCTTTGTTGTCCACGGCCTCACCGGTGATGCTTTATTAGCCAAGACTACGGATGAACTTAAAGGCCTTGCAATGCAACATTGGATGTCTAACGGAAAGGCTCTGCATATTGGTCATTCTACATACCCCAAGAATACATTCAGCGATCTGGATTTGTATCCACAAATGTTTCCTTGGCTGTTCCTCTATGGTCTAGGTGGCATAGGCGGTAACAAGTGCGGCGTATCAGTGCACATGCATAAAGTCAATTTGCTTATGTATCATGATAAATGCTTTCAAACAGATACTGGATTCCCATTCGCTGCCTTCAGCCATGAACAGATAAAGGCTGCTACTAGTGGAGGCTATCTAGCAACAGAACGTGCAAACTTTAACGACATATCTGACCGTCTTACAACTGTCAATCCAAAAGTGTTTTCTGACCTTTCACAAAGAATGGCAGCTGGAGATATAGTGAAGCTGGTTACAGAGGATGAAAAAGCTTGTTTCCATGTAATAGATGACTTGGATGTAATTTCTGGCAGTGTCAAAGGGTCTGCTGTTTCCAAAAAACACATGCGGAATGAGATCTGGTCCCTTGTCATAAGCAAAGGTGCTCCTTCTTGGTATATCACCTTATTGCCTGCCAATGTAAAATACCCTATATGTCTTTATTACGCAGATAGCAAGACGTCCTTCACGCCGTCTGTGCCCTATACTTTGGACAATGCTTACCGTCTTATATCCAAGAATCCTGTTGCCGGCGCACGTTTCTTTCATTTTATGATAAACGCATTCATAATCCACGTATTAGGAACATATCCAAGAATCCTGTTGCCGGCGCACGTTTCTTTCATTTTATGATAAACGCATTCATAATCCACGTATTAGGAACCAACTCAGATAATCCGGGATTGTATGGGCATACTTCGGCATACTACAGTACCGTGGAGCAACAAGGTAGGCTTACCCTCCATTTACAAATGCTTTTGTAGATTCGAGGAGGGTTAACTCCAGATGAAGTCAGGAAAAAAATCATGAAGCAACCGTTGTCAGGGTTTCAAAAGGCTATCGTAGAATATCTAGAATCAGTACATCGAGGTGATTTCTTGACTGGAGCACTGGAAGACGTCAAAAAGCATATATCGTTAAATAAAGCTGCACTGGAATATACGGATCCCACTAGATCGCTTCTGGAATAGCCGTCCATTCCTTGCAAAGAAGAATGCTCATCGTGCGCAGCGTGTGATAATGCAGCAGGATGGTGGGATCGCTTTTGTCATACGGTGGACGATCTGCTGTACCGATCAAACATACATACATGTACTTCTACTAAGGATAAAAATGGCATACAGAAAAAAAATAAGGAACATAAAGGATGTCTTGATAACCTGTGGGGTAAATGTAGAGCAAGATTCCCTCATCCATTGTACGCGCACACAGAAGTTGATCCGACTACTGGTGCTTTGAACATGCGGAAGACGGAACCATGGCTCAATACGTTTACAAGTCCTCTTACTTACCTGTTTCGATGCAATACCGACGTAACAAGCCTCCGCTCTGGTACGGCCATCAAGACTGTTTTGTTGTACGTCACTAAATACGTTACGAAGCCCACCCTCAAAACATGCACTGCATTTGAGGCGGTTGCTTTGATATTCACTAAACATGCAGATATACTGAACGGTCCACTTAATCGTCAAGAGAAAGCCCGCACGCTAATGACCAAGATAGCTAATGTTCTTAGCGCTAAAACAGAAATGGGATCGCCAATGGTTTGCATGTATCTATTAGGCAATCCTGATCATTATACTGACCATAACTTCTCGAATTTGTATTGGCCTACTTTTGTTCGAGAAGCCAGATGTCCTTGGGCAGACGATGCTGCTGACCAGTTACATGACAAGTTTTCCGATAAGTTGGCAATAATTAAGAGACAAGGACGAGTGATAGGGCTATCACCCGTATTTGATTATATTTTCAGAGGGCCGGAGTTGAACCGAATGACTTTGTACGAGTGGTCGTCGAGATGTAAGAGAGTAAAGTTGACCAACAGAACACGTAATATATTAGTCGATGATGACGACATATCCCTTGGTGGAATGAAAAACATGCAGAGTTTGGTGGTTATTAAATTCTCAAGTCATCATCTGCTTTCCGACACTCATGGTACTTATGTGTATCCTCCTTTATGTAGGCGTGTCTCTAATTTAGTAGGCGGAAATTTACCTAGAAAGGATCAAGGGGATAGAGAGTACTATTGTGCGACCATGTTAACGCTTTTCAAACCTTGGCGTACAGGACATGACCTTAAAAATACTGGAGAAACGTGGGATTCAGCTTTTGAATATACATCCTTCAATAAGCGTCAACTCACATTGCTCAAGAACATGAACATACAATATGAATGCTTACAGCTTTTGAATATACATCCTTCAATAAGCGTCAACTCACATTGCTCAAGAACATGAACATACAATATGAATGCTTAGATGCGGCCGACAACTTTTATGCTCAGCTGAAGAGTGGAGGTGTATGTCTTACTAATTCAACGCTGACCAGAGACGAACTATCTAACATGATACAGAGGGACAAAACTGAAAACTTCGAGGACATGGATGATATAATCGCAGGTGTTGATGAAGAAGCATCCACTGTGTTTGGCAAGAAAGAATTAAAACATAGATCTGATATGCTGCAAATGTCAGCAACTATGGCAGATCTGGGGTGGAGAGATCCTATAATGGACCAAGTGTTTCCTCAAATCGACGCCGTTGAACCTATGAATGAAGAACGTAACTCTTCTTACTGGAAAGCTGTTGTTACAGCAAAGCGGGATGAGGTGCTGAAGAGCCAAAATTCCAGCATACCTGCATGCAGTGGTAAGTTACCAGGCAGCATACCAGAACTACCGGGACATGTCGACATAGTAGATAGGAAGTATCTTCAGAAGATATATGTGGACGATAAATGGGAACCTACTATCGCTATTATATCTTCAGACTACGGGCTGAACAAAGAACAGCTGAGAGTGTTCCACATTGTGGCTAATCACACAACGTCGTATATGTCTGAGCAACTTAAAATGTATATGGGAGGAATGGGGGGCACCAGAAAAACCCAGGTGCTCTGAGCCCTCATCAAGTATTTTGAAGCTAGAGGAGAGGCATATCGTCTGGCTGTGGTTGCACCTACCGGCACTGCTGCATCGCTTATAGGTGGCTCAACATATCATTCGATGTTCGGCATTAATGTCATGGTTGGTGTATCAAAGAAACAACTCGCTCAAATTAAAACTCGTTTACTAGGTGTTGAATACGTGTTTTTCGACGAAGTATCTATGTTATTGTGTCGAGACTTGTATAAGATTTCCGCAAGACTGGCTCAGCTGTCTGGTAGACTAGATATCCCTTTCGGTGGTATAAACATGGTATTTGCAGGTGATTTTGCTCAGTTGCCCCCTGTCACTGGGCACGAAGGATCGGCCTTATATAGTAGAACTGTAGGTTTAAATACCAAAATGTTGAAGGATCAGGAGTCTGCCATAGGCAAGGCTGTATGGCATCAGGTAACAACCATTGTTATATTGCGTAAAAACATGAGGCAGAAAACTCAGTCTATAGAGAACGTGGCTTTGCGTACCGTGCTCGAAAACATGAGGTATAGAGCATGCACCAAAGAAGACGTGAAGTTTCTTAAGAGCAGATCATTGGCCGTCTCTAATAGTTGCCCATCTATATCCAATAAACAGTTCAGAAATGTTTCTATAATCACCGCACAAAATGTAGACAAAGACGCTATTAATATTATAGGAAGTACTCGATTCGCAAGCAAGAGCCGTCAGGAACTAGTGCATTTCTACAGCGAAGATAGTCCATCATCCAGAGATGGCGATGCAACAAAAAACCATTCATCTAACTACACACGCTCTAAAGAAACCATGAGATTTCCTCCAACTATACAGCGTGCGTTGTGGGACCAACCTCCATCATCTTGCAGCGTTCAAGTTGCGGGAAAGCTGTCGTTGTGTATAGGCTTGCCTGTTATAATCAAGAATAATGCGGCTACAGAATTATGCATCACCAATAGACAGGAAAGTTTTGTGTATGGGTGGAAAAGTTGCATCGGATCGGCCGGACAAATTATGCTGGATACGTTATTCGTACTACTCAACAATCCTCTGCAAAGAGTAAAAATCAATGAACTTCCTGGTAATGTGGTTCCGATTGTACGTACAAGTGTGCATCTTAAGTGTAGACTCCCTAGCAATGACAGCGTGTCTTTGTCTCGATCACAGGTAGAGGTATTGGTAAACTACGCCATGACAAATTACACGAGTCAAGGAAAAACTAGACCTTACAATCCAGTAGACTTAACCAAGTGTCAATCGCACCAAGCCTACTACACTGCACTATCCCACAGTGCTATAGACCTTACAATCCAGTAGACTTAACCAAGTGTCAATCGCACCAAGCCTACTACACTGCACTATCCCACAGTGCTACTGCTGCAGGAACGCTCATCATACGAGGATTTGATGCTAACAAAATACAAGGCAAAGTGAGTGGCGCATTGCACAGAGAATTTTGTGACTTGGAACTGCTCGATGAAATAACCAAACTCAGATATATGAACCAGCTCCCTAAAAGTTTTGTCGATTCACCTAGACGATCTGATCTAATTCATTCATTTAGACAATGCAAACGAAAAGGTTACATGCCCCCTAACCTTCATACGGCCTTACGTTGGAGTGACAAGGACCCTTACGATGATGCATCATTCCCGGATATCAAATGGCAGGTTGCTAGTGAAGATAGACCTATTAAGCTACCGCAGTCCCCTAAAAGCAGATTTATTCCAGCTAAGGGCACTCAGCCCATAGTGCATCCTCAACCAATACACAGCAAAATAAACCGGAACCGCGACAATGGTTCACCCAACTTGAAAATTTCGAACAATCTTATAAGCGGTGAACAGGAATTAAATTTGGACAGATGTGGAGGACTGGTTGGAACTAAGTGGAATGCCAACAGTTGCGCGTACAACGCGGTGATAACTATATTGTACAATATGTGGCAAGATGACATGTCACTATGGTCGACGACTTTCCGATCATTTGGGACATCAATTATGCGAAGTATGGAAAGCAACTTCTTATCAACACACGAAAGTAAAATCACGCTGGAGGACGCAAGAGAGGATTTGAGAAATTGTATGAACAATCGCAATCCGAGAAACTTTTTGTATGGTGAACTAACGAGTGTTCATGCTGTGATCGAAGAGTTGCTTACATACAAGCGAAATGTATACACATCATACATGCACTGTCCACGCGGTCATGCAGTTAACAGAAGAGCTGTTACATCGAATTCGTGTCAGATTGCCATACTAGATAATTCACAGCTGTCAATACAACATTTCCTAAGGAATATGGAATTTCTTACCGAATCTCGGTGCAGAACATGTGTGTCTGAATTAGTTAGAATAATGAGAACAGTATACACGGCACCGATACTGTCTTTCGATGTGGCGTCGATCGACATCGCGATTAATAGATACGTCGACGTGCCGGTTTATGGGTCGGGAGACAGACGATATATCCTAAAAGGTATCATATATTTTGCAAACAGTCATTTTACTTGTCGATACGTGGATTCGTCCTTGAGGGTGTGGTTCCATGACGGTTTAATTACTGGTAGAAGGTTGATTGTTGAAGAAGGCAGCCTGGATACGTTGGATATACAAGTCTGCAGAGGTAGTAAAGCAACAATAGTGTTATATGTCAGAGTGGCGTAATCGTATATTACCAATGGGGAGTTGTTTAGTTTGAATCAAGTCTGTGTATTTAAGGATATAGGTCGTATTACTATATTACTACGAAGCCATCCACCTACGCTAGAAGTGATATTGTTCAAACGACCCCCTTGCAAAATCAGGACAGTTAACGTGAATTTGGCCGCTGTGAGGTCATATGATCTTCAAACCGGTCATACACCTGAATGCTGACATAATATATGTTAAACATGCCCATAGAGAATACAATTTAATCTGATTTACAACTAAAATATAATTTATTTTCATCTACGCCAGCTAAATAAGGACTAAGTAGTCCGTAAAGACGATCCTCGGTATACCTATTAAGTGAACAAATGTGCATGTTATATAAGTGTTCGGTGGGACGATTGATTTACTTATATATTTTATTAATTTAATTACTTATTTATTTTTCTGATGTGCATCTGAACGCTGATATAATATGTATTCATGTGTATTAAACGTGGTTTATTAGTTAGTAGTCATGAGTTTGGGCACGTTATGTCCACCGTATGTTCACCTGACCAATTTCACGACCCTGAAATTTTTAACGTGATGGTATATTATGTAAGCGTTTGATGGGACAATCGGTTTAATTATATTTGTTTATTTATTTTGTCATTATTTTAAAGGATTATTAAATTATAAAAGGAATGACTAGTAAAATTAAATACGAATTCGTAAACGTGACTTTGTATTACGTAATGATTTGGTTGAATGACTGTTCGGATATTACGTAGCAAACACACATATATACATTTACTCGTTGTCGTGCAAGGCTAGCCAACAAGCAAACCCAGTTTCTACTTGTAAAAGTAAGAAACACAGTTGTTTATTTAAAAACAAAAGGTACGAATTTATGGTATGTTGAAACGACTTATGCTACGTGTCTATTTGATGATATGTATTACTGTTTTGTTTTTTATATATTAAAGTACGTACATAATCCTTCACCTCTTCTCCCCTGATGTGCTCTCCACCTTTCTATGCCTTTCAGTCTGTTGGTTCCTTTCGGTGGTTTCTTATACCGGCTATGTTACATCTGGCTTCCTCTTATGAAATGCTATTGTACGCTCTAGAAAATGCATTCCCACCCCCGCTTGGTTGTACTGGTACTAGCATTCTATGTTGCCGTGTACTTGCTCAACAGACACCTGATGGAAACGAATACCGTCGCTGTATATTGACTTGGTACTTATTACTCGCTCTGGGCTAGAACACTCCGATGGGTAAAAGTATATCAAGCAATACAGTACAGAAAGACCGTCAGTCTGTTCGATCTATGGATTCCCGCGAGTCAAAACGAAACGTTTCTGCACGAACCTCCACGGAAAATACGACGTGTTACTCATACACCAATGGGATGAACTACAATACACTAATTTGATAAACCAGCCAATATGTTGAGTTATCATTAAAACATATAGTTAGCGCGAACTCACTACTTTACACGACAAATGTACGATGTCGATGTGTCCTCTCAATATATCTTCATATACGTTTACATTTGTTATTCCACTCACATAACATCATGTCCGCGCTCCCCATAGCTAGTATTCAGTGTTGGCGCCCCCGCACTTCCGCTACATCATCGCGCGGCAGACGGATGAGGGAAATGGCGGACGTTGCCTTATCTACAGTATCCAGTCGGTACTTCGATGTATTGACGCGGGTGAACGTTGCCGATCTAGTGTTCTGGTGAGTTTTTCTGGACATTTTAGCGTTTATACGCAGTTTTATGACGTCGAATTTATATATTACCGTCAGCGCTTATGCTCATAAAGACCGTAACGTGCAACATCTCACGATAAAGGGATTCGACCGAGAAAGTCGTCTCGTTGCGGCTTTTCACTTATACCCGAGCGTAACGTGCAACATCTCACGATAAAGGGATTCGACCGAGAAAGTCGTCTCGTTGCGGCTTTTCACTTATACCCGAGCAACAATGAGCAACACTTAAATGAAGCATACACTTATTTGTATGCCGGTGCATTGTACAGCTGGACGGCTCAGGCCATAACAGTAACGCACATCGTTCTGACTAGCATAACTCATCACGTTTTCAATGCCTCTTCGAGAGAAATCGTGAGTATTCAGTCGTCCGGTATTTTATCGTCTAATTTTATTAGTGTGGGCACATTACAGACCTCATATGAGCAGAACGTATAAATTCCGTCTATATTTTTTCATGTAAGTCGATTTAATTTTAACGCTTACTGGTCCTTATAAGTTCCACAGATAATTCATATGTTTTATTATAGTATCAGCGCAATGTATTTTAACATTTTATTCTAGTAAATACGAAGTGTATTTATCTATCGATATACATGTATATACATCATATTTAAAATTAGGAATATTTAAAATCATGTTAAAATAAATAAATAAATAAAAGCAATAAATAAATAAATAAATAAATAAATAAAAGTAATAAATAAATAAATAAAATAAATAATAAATAAATATTATGTAAGCGTTTGGTTGGACGGCCTGTTTACTGTCACGACCCCTCCCTCCGACCCCACAGGACACGCCCCGCCATCACGACTGCCGACACCGCCATCATGCGCATCAAGGACCGCCATCAGCCGCCACCAGCCCCGATCAACAATCGGATCACGCGACTCGTTCCTGGCCATCACACATCACGCATCACGACTCCCCCGCGTCAATTGATTGCGTGCCCCACACACGTGATCCCGGTATACAGTCCCTGCCCGCTACTCAATGACTCCCAGGACTCATCACAGACATCCCGGAATCCCGAGACCCGGTCCCGTAGTACTTATAGTGTAGCTCCCTGTTGTATTTGGTAGTCTTGATATTACATACACTGTTACATTGCTTTACTTGGATTGTTGCGTGCCCTCTGCTTGACTGGTACGCATTGACTGGCACGCTTTTGACTGGCACGCCTGAATACTTACTTGGATTGTTGCGTGCCCTCTGCTTGACTGGTACGCATTGACTGGCACGCTTTTGACTGGCACGCCTGAATACTTGCGTGCTCTAAGATTGGTACGCACTTCGCGACTTTAATTTGCTAACTTGGTCTCGTCTTAGAACCTCCAGTTCACGACTCTGCTCTAAGATTGGTACGCACTTCGCGACTTTAATTTGCTAACTTGGTCTCGTCTTAGAACCTCCAGTTCACGACTCGACCCCCACCCGAACTCCCCCGTCACCCACCACCCAAACCCCCCGGACTAAGTCCCCTCTCCCGGGATTTCCCTGTCCACGTCTTGAACCCCGGAGTCCTAGCCCCGGAGTTCCAGACACCTGAGTATCCGTGGGTCAAGTCCGCATCTCTGTCCACGTCTTGAACCCCGGAGTCCTAGCCCCGGAGTTCCAGACACCTGAGTATCCGTGGGTCAAGTCCGCATTGTAAGGGTGATTGCTTTCCCGGAAAGCCCCCGACTCAGCGGAACCTGACATTTACTTATCACACGTGCAAGCACCTTAAATAGGTAAGCAGGCTTTCTGATGGAACATGTTTCTGGAACCAGCGGTTTATTCTAGAATGAAGTGGAATATTTTATATAACGTGACCTGCTAGATATACGGCAATCTCTGTGCAACTCCTGAGCAGTTTGGTTGTCAGCATCCGCTCTCATGGAGTCGCTCAAGCATGCGCTGCTGGCATTCAAAGTGCTAGGTATGTCTCCTCCCAACCGCATGACTATATGTTCTAAAAAATTTATATAGCCCCACGAGTGGATCACATACAGCCAAAACCAAATGTGGGTAAAGTCGGCAGATAGTTGAAGGGCTATACGTGTCTCTAGGACTACGATGCAAATCAACAGTGTGTCATCGAACCTGATTCAGGCGAAACCGGAAAGCTCTGTTTCGTTATTCTGCTATATATCAAGGCATCGACTTCATTGCTTCTATTTGTTGCCCCTCCAAAATCATTCCACAAGTTGGCTTCTACTCGGTGTTGGCAACATATGACAATAAACCAATCTACACGCAGCCAAGGCTGCAAAAGACTGTCTGCCTTCCTTTACCAACAGATAGTCCCTCGCCAAACACTCTACACATCTCAGGCAGCCAAGGCTGCAAAAGACTGTCTGCCTTCCTTTACCAACAGATAGTCCCTCGCCAAACACTCTACACATCTCAGGCAGTACCTTTGCTTGTCCATGCATAAGCCTTGGGTATAGCCAGGACCGTTATCTTGATGCTGACTCTATGCCAGAGCTTGTATAGTTCGTTGCTTTGCATCATCCCAACCATATCGTCGGTGTTCGTACTCACACTGGTAAAGATTCGTCTTACAACGTTGCATTATATTAGCTCCAGGCAGCAGCCGAATACGTGTCATAATGGCTGGTCAGTAGTAAGATTCGTCTTACAACGTTGCATTATATTAGCTCCAGGCAGCAGCCGAATACGTGTCATAATGGCTGGTCAGTAGTGGATCAAACAATTTTATTATTATTATTATTAGTATTTTTTTTAGGACGTACAGCAAAGCCTCCGTCCGCGTGTGGATGCTCCAAGGATGACGAAGGGGCACGCGTTCGTTTGAAGCTAACAAGAGAGACGCGGGCAGGTATTTGTAATAAATTGGTACGTCGGACTTATCGATTGTACTTCGAACTATTTTATTTCGATTTTAGGACGAGTAGCAAAGCCTCTAGCTGCGTGCGGACGCTCCAAAGACGATGTGGGGGTTAACGTTGGCTGTTTAAAGCCAGCAGGAGCCACGCTTATGCGTATATGTTACTGTCACGCATGTATTCGATGCATCACGGTGTCCTGGACATTGCTCAACCTGAGCGCTGCTTTGAACGTCCATTCCCATCTTATAATGTCCATGATTTGCTTGTCAAGTTCCGAACAATCATCCTACGCAGTTTCCCGACCTATCAACGGTGATTTGTCATATAAAATCGGAAAAAGGGAAAGCAGAAGGACCAGTGTGGTTCAGGGCATCAAGTACGTAGTTTTTGCCCCTTTTTTTTGGCTCTGTTAAACTCACAGATGACCAGATATGCGCACGCGTATGTTATTCGAGCATTCGAGCGCATCAAAGGGGTTACAGGGAGGGTCAAGGAACTAAATGGTAACAAGGAACAGGTGAGTTGCCAGTTTTCGACGTAATTCATCTAATAACACCCCTTTACAGGCCACGAATACGAAGCCACGTCGTACAGGGATGTACTTATTATTGTACGGTGGTCGTGTTGACGCCAACACGTTCTACGCATACAGGGACGTTGTTGACAACTGAATGTTTTTTTTTTTTTTTTTTTTTTTTTTGAAACATTTATGCCTTTTTTTGTTTTCTTTTTTTTTATGTTATGATTACGGATACTGTTATATACGATTCGAACATTGAATATTATACAAACGTTGCCGGTATTTCTCTCTTCTGTGCTACCATGTCACGCCGCGCTGGCAAGTCACACTAACGTGGTCACATTGACACTGCCACGTCACGTATTCAACACCCTATGCTGTAGGCCTCGGTCTCGTCGACGTTTTGATCAAATTCAGCAGGTAGATCTCGGTCACGCCGTGCTAGCAACGGCCCATACAAGCAAGTTTACTAATGAGAAAACTTTCAAATGGATCGATAAGGCGAAATTAGAACAAGAAACTTGTGTAATAAAATGGAATGATCCATCTAGAGCTCAAGGCTCTCGAGAAAACGTTCTTGACGCAGAGTTGTCATGAGGCTGTTCAAGACTTGTCCAGCGTCGATATCTACCAGGTCAACATCATCTTCACCGGATCCACTGTAGTAGAGTGAGTATCAAGTCAATGACTCGTCAGGGTACTCAGAGAGTTGTTGAAGACATACATGGAGCCATGGGAAGAAGAAGACGCATCATAACCTGATGAACCACCAGTCGAGACTACCCTTTGATACTAATGATTGATATGAATAAGCGAAGGTAATGTTGAAAGTTTACGAGACAGAGTCCACAGATGGCACAACGTTGCCAAAGGTCCCTGTCCTCCGATGCTTGCCTCCTGTCGGTGCAGGTTGACCTTGTACCATAACATGTTCAGGCTGGCTAGTACCAGCATCCGCCATCCATGGAGGTACGCTAAAACCAAGGATAGTCAAATTATAGTGACATCACTTGTTTTTAATAGACATCTAACCTTTGCTGGGATGCGGAATCGGCTGTCTGCTGCGCAAATGTCCCTGTAGTGCTAAGATGGAGTTGATTTTGTGTTTGTTCAAATAGTGCAAATTCTCTTGGGCTCCAAATGCGCTGCTGTATGCTTTGAGAAACATGCTGAGATTTAGCAAGATGACTGTATGTTTCACATTCGAAAGTGTGAATTTGACCACCAATTAAGTTCAGTGCATACCTCATGGCTCCGCTGGCTTCCAAAGATGTTTTGCGCATGTCCTGAACCACTCTCTTGGTGTCACTGGAGAGACTCGGATTGTTCAATAGCTCATCAATAACCTACGGTGCCTTGACAATATGAACACCGCAACAATGAAGATAGGGAGAAACCTTTGGAGAAATTCTTCCAGCAACTTTTTCCTTAACACCTTCCAATGTTTGCTCGTGACGAGCTCTTTCACTGGCATCCTACATCGGAGGCGTCATCTGCATCATAAAAATAGAAGGAAAAACAAAAAGACTACCTGGAATTTTTTGACTCGTTTTCTGTATTTCTCTTTGGCCTTTACGGTCTGGAGATAAAACATAATAGTCTCCACTAAACCTCTAGAAGGAGCTTTCTGAACAGTGTCTGACTGATTTCCCCCAACTAGGATGTCATACCTATGCAAAGAAGATCAGGCTCTGCATGGATGGACAAAAGAACAAGAATCATACTCTTTTTGTAGAGCAGTAAGCTGTTCCTCACGAATTGATGCAGTAACATCATGACCGCACACGTCAAATACTGGTTCAATCTCCTTGATAGCCTTTATTGCCTCGGACAAGGCCTTTACTCTAGCCTTGTAAGCGTGTTGTTGCAGCGAGGATGTCATACGGGAGCAAGAAACGAACAATTGTGAAGTGACCTTTTATACACTGACCCCCCCCCCCCACATATAAGGTCAAAAAGTAGAATTGACGAAGTGCTCATGTCATGTCTAATGACCAGTGTGTGAAATCTTAACAAGTGAACCTACACCTCGTGCCACGCCCCTTCTGATCAACCTCTCTTCTAGTACCTATCAAGATAGTCGAGATAATCAATAAGTACATATGGAACCAAACTCGTCAAGTCCCGATAGGAATCGGCGTAAAGGCGAGCGCCGAAGGCTGTGAGCGTTTTCGGAGGCCTCTGCGTGCTCAGAGTTTCTCCGATCTCTCTTGCACCTTTCAAGATCGTGACGGCACGGTGCCAGGGCCTGGCAGATGCCGTGGATGTGGTCAGCATGACTTGCGGTCTCAGACTTTTCGGGTGGCCCTCTCCTCCGTCCACCTCCTTCCCCTTCAGCTGCCCAGGTGAGCGTCCTTGCGCTCTCTCACATTGCCAGTCCGTCTCACCGTGATCTTCCGTTCTTTTCAGTTTCTCTATTATATTTTATTGCTTGTTTTATTTTATTTCATTTCACAATCCACCGGTGAGACACTCTCCATACGGCCACCAGGTGAGCCGGGCTCACCTCTCACCTTAGATATTTCGCCCCACAAAAGCTATATCTGCATCGCGCCATCTCAAAAGCGAAATATCTAAAGTAAGCACGCGCTGGGAAGGTCGCGCTGGCCTCTTACTCATTATTTTATGCTAGTATTCTATTACTGTACTTTTACTTCTATTTTCCATCAACCCTCCCACCTCACCCCTGTATAGTAGTGTAGCTGCTTGTCGCTTCTCGCCTCTAGTTGTTAATTCACGCAGTCACGTTCACACGTGACTGGGCGCTATTTAACTCTTCAACTGCAGAGGTCGACTTCAAAGTAATTCTAATAATTAATTTATTTGATAATTAAATTTTGGTATATGTATAATTGATTATGTCCAATTGAAGTTCACTTTATCTTATGTATGTCCGCTAACTGGACTAGAACTACTCAAGATATACACAAGGGAAAACGCCTAGCCAGTGAAGAAATTTGGGTCTCTTATTACTCTTTTCTTCTCTCCCGAGGCTATAGACTGCGTCCTCGATATGCTCCGGATTGGCGACCCTCATGGGATGGTTCCAGCACTCTGGGAGAACTAGCCTTACATGAGGATTCAATCATATCTCATGTGGGTTCCTCGTTCTTTTCAATCCCACTCTATGAACTTACGGAATTACTAGGAAAAAGCAGCTATCATGGATGCAGTACGCTTGGCTGACAACCGTCACGTCGTTCTTAAGAAACTTGATGCTTCATCAGAGGAAATTCGAATCGCTCAATATTTGTCGTCAAAGACACTCTCTTCCGATCTCAGAAACCATACGGTCCCCATTCAGAGGAAATTCGAATCGCTCAATATTTGTCGTCAAAGACACTCTCTTCCGATCTCAGAAACCATACGGTCCCCATTTTAGAGACTATTTACGACCCTAGTGACGAAAAAGTGGCGTTTATCGTCATGCCTATTCTACTTCAAATGGACGATCTACCATTTCGACGCGTTGGCGAATTTGCAGAAGCCGTACACCAATACCTCACGGTTTGCGTCCTCCAATATCAGTTATTCACTGGAATTCATTGAAACGTAGGGTCTCCAATTTATGCACGAAAACAACATTGCGCACAGGTCAGGGCCCTATTTCTTAAAGAGATGTTTTTTGAAACCGTAATTAGAGATCCTTGTTATTTTAACCTGATGATGGATGCTACAGAGCTCATACCTGGAGGATTTCATTTCATGAAATCGGAAACTCGCGATGGGGTCAATGAATGGACAGAGTGGCGGGAGCGCAGGTCCGTGAAGTCTTTGCGCTACTTCTTCATTGATTTTGGTCTCTCTCGTCAATACTTAACCAACCGGGACGTCAGAGACGTCGGAATTTTGGGCCAAGATCAGTCTTATCCCGAGCGCTCAGCAACAATACCCTATGATCCATTCAAAACGGATATATACCAATTAGGGAATGCCATTTTGAATGTTGTGAAAGTGAGTACAGCTGTGTCCGTGATTGTCATTAACGTTCATTATATGAGCAGGAGTATGACGGTCTTGAATACTTTTCTAAAATAGGCAAGGCGATGACCCGGACGGATCCTGCGGATAGAGCTTCGATATCGGAAATGTTGGCGATGGTGGACCGTCTCAAGCCAAAGCAGCTGGCGCGTCGAGTTTGGTCAAAGAGTAATCCAGGATGGGTACGGATTCTGATTCGACTGTTCGGATTTAACTTCCCTATATGACAACCACATACTTTGTATTGACAATGAACTAATAATTATTTGTTGTGACCAGTTCCAGCCTGGCTGACATGGATAGTTTTAGGAAGACACAGCACAATTAACGCAGTACGCTTGGCGGATAACTGCCACGTCGCTCTTGGAAACTTGAAACTTCGTCTGAAGCACTCCAAAATTGCACAATATTTTTTCTCACATCCCTGTCGCGTGTACAGAATCATCCAATTCGAAAGTTTGGGACGGCACACAGTGTGATTCAAAAAGCTGTAAGGTACATGGGACAAAGTAATGTGGGTCTCTGACTCAAGGCCGTAGTACATTTACCGATATTTTTCAATCATGAATTTACAGGAGACGAAGGAACAACATGAAAACATTTGCTTCTTCATAATATGAATATGAATTACATATTGTGGATCTTGCAGACGCAATACTCTGGATTGTTGCCTGAGTCGCATTGACACACGATAAGTTGCTCCCGGGAGAAGGTCGATGCCCCCCTTGTTGGAATCCGCAATCGACATCAGTGAGGAACTTGGGTTGTAATCATGTAGAAGTACGAGACCAAGGTGTGAAAAGTAACGAAGTAAGTATGCATCAAGCTAATCGCGTTTCAAGGCCTGTGGCCTTACTTCACATGCGTCTGACAAACTCAAGCGAAAACCAAGGTGTCAATATGTAGCACGGCTCGGCAGAGTTTCAAATTGGAAACGCTCTAATTTCTGGTTGTGAATCTTTATGCACAAGAATGCTCCTCTGCTTGAGGAAGAGCCTTGTTAGAAATTACTTAGTTGACCCGGTCGCGCTACCTCAACCGCATTGGCACCCATCGCGGTCGGAGTCGAAGTCGTTGACTGTAAACATTTCGAGCCATAATCTGCTCAGGTTCGAAGACGAAAGACGAGGATTAAAAGGATAGTCACGAGGCGGATAAAGGGAATCATGATTGGGGCGGATCATGTGTCTAGGCACGAAGAAAGACGATTTGACACCTCAGTGTGAAATCGTGGAAGCGATGATATCTTCTGCACACGTGGAAATTCAAGCCAATAGATGGCATCCAAGGTGACCAGTGCAATCGAATCTATTAGAGCTACAATCACATCTTATCCGAGTGTCGCTACATTGAGAGGAGCTGTGTCAGTAATAACCCCGCATCCCAAACACCATTCTCCTCCAGTATCATAGATTACAGCAACCTGTCCGGGAGATATCCCAGACAGGGGATCGTCAAACTTGATGGTCACTCGACTGGTTCCAGGAGAGCTAAAGGACAGCTCATCATATGTCTGCTGACTACGGCAAAGGACACTTACCCGAAAACAGAACACGTAACCAACTTCATCCTATGCATCAATTTCACATGTGCGCGATATCCAGTCGGCTCTTGCAAGCCGGCTGGAGGGGAATCTGCCCATATGAAAGAAAATTGGGTAACGTGAACAGCGCTACACAGTAGCAGGGGATTATCTCTTTCCTGAATATGACTACCATCACGTACATAAGATGCTGGATGGACTCACGCGCCAGGTGCGATATAGACCGTGTTCTGTTCAATATATTTGCGTATAACAAAAGCCTTTTGCTTCATGCCTGGTATCCGTGCTCCTTGACCAATCGGCAGTTGTATGTAGGCTAGCTGGAAACGCTACAACGCAGGTCTTGAGCTCAAGGGCTTACTTCCCAGCAAGTTTGAATAGGGAGGGACAGACCTTCGCCGATTGCGCGAATATTCAACATAAATCAGGTCATTCAGAGGGGCATGAGGTGATGAGTCTCTTTGAATAATAAGCAAGTCATAAATAAACGAAAAAAAAGTACTGAGATGAGGAAGTATGACAGGATACAAGGATTGACTAGTAGTGACTTCTAAATACAAAGACTATGGTACGGAAACTTGCCAGTCTCTTCTACGTCTCAAGACTTGAGCGAAAACACTCAGCGCCAACTTGGTGGCTCTCGTACGCGTCTCCAGGATGAGGACGCTCATCGGGTTATTTTCGGGCCTGGTTTTGTGTTATGAATGCCCCCTTGGGGGCAACAAGCTGTGGGGACTCTCCTCTTCCGACCATCAAGTGATCTTAATGTCGCTATTAAGCCTTTGCGGCGTTTTTCACCGCGTTCATTTTTGGAAGAGTTTCTAGTCCACGTCAGTAAACCCAGCCAAAATTGATAAGAAAATCTACCTTTTCCGTGATAACTGCGATGCTTGGTCCTGGATCGTCTTGTGTTGAGCAGAAGTTACAGTCCTAGATGACGCAACAACAACTATCAATAAGACGTAATGGTAATTGGAGAGAGTTTACTTGTCAGGCTGAGTGGCGAGGTGTTTTGGAAATTTCAGACTAGAGAGGGAGGAGATATTGGGTGACATTGCTTGTTATCTGAGGAAGGATGTCAACTGATATAAGAAAATCTGTGGCTATGTGTTCTGCTCTGGCTATGCGGACCATGGTTCACATCATGATGTACACCACGCAGATATTCCCTAGCATCAGTCGTACCCTCCACGAGGGTATGTGTGGGAAAAAACGTACGGCTCATCGCACATAGAAACAAGTGTCAGAACAAAGGCATCAATCAGAAGCACAGCGAGTTCTTACCTATGATCGGCATGCGGTGAGGAAATCGATGCGTCGTTGCAAAGTTCGCCAGAAAAACTGTTTCATGCCAGAATAAATGAAATGAAAAAACAAGAGAGATTAATTCCGACCTGCTTGGATCGAACAGGCGACATTGAGATTAAATGGAGCACCCTTTACAGTCTCACGCTAGAAGGGAGTCTCACCCTCGGTCCATCAGTGTAAACCTCAACGAGTCGAATGAATATTGATGCCCCACAGCCTGTTGAGTCGTTTGGAACCACCCTTGGAAGTCCACCTCAGACACGACACTTCATGCTTCTTGATGGACTTTAAGGCCCATTCTTTGGACAGTAGAAATTGGCCTTCAACGTCAACCTCACTGAAGGTTGATCGCTGTTGAGTGTTGCTGAACACCGTAAGCACTGAGCTGTTGATACCTGGCCAGGACACAGTACTCCATCATATTGCTTTCTTAATGTCCACCCTTTACCCTGACTTACAATACAATAGATATATAAACCTACTGTAGAACATCGTGCATACCCTCAGTCAAATATATGAGACTGAGGGTAAGCCCCAGTCAGAAGTCCGCATATTAGGAAACTTTTTCAAACATTACCAGACATTAAATGTATCTTAATGTATGATAATTCCATACGTGCAGATTAATATTTGGCAAATCTTTTAGAAACATTTCTGTGAATTACAATAACTGAACAATGTCGCATAATGATTCGACTTCTTCAACAACAATATTGCGCAGCTTTATACAACATTATCGGACCGTTGTACCCTTGCTTTCCATCGTCACTTGCCACTGTCGTCCCCAACTTGTCCTCATCCTGCTATCGCTCGCCGTTGTCCTTTGCTCATCGATGTCCGAACTTCGGCCTCCCCATAATCTGGTCAATCACTCAATTAAGTTTCGAATCCAAACTCACGGTATCGTCTCGTCCCAGCTTACCATCATTGTCCGCTGCTCAACACTCAGAATTACATAGCAGGGCTCTGTTGTTCTGTTGCAAGGAAGTGAATGAGTGAGCCTATAATAACCTGAACGTTCAAGTCAATGTAAACTCACCTTGGAGTACCCGCAATTTCTCCTCAGCTAATTTTGTGGCCGCCGCAAGCTTTTTCTGTGAAATATGATGTGAGAGTACGTTGACAAGAGCTCTGGGATGACATACAGCTTGCTTTGCTTGCATGTCGAAACCCTGAGAAGTGTACATAAGTAATCTAGACTTTCAACTGGAAAATGGAATGAAGTGACCTTTTGATTCGTTGGTGACAGGCTCTTAAAATATTCCTCAAAATCCACCTTTGCCCCACCTGGGTGCGTCATGAGCCAGTCCTTCATTGCAAAATTTCTATAGAAAGAACGGCAGTAATAACGATATAGTATTGGAAACTTTGTGACTTACTTTGCTGTAAGACCCTTGCCAACAACAGCTATCGGAACCGGCTTTGCCTTCTTTGCTGCACGGACCACATCTGAGACCGAATTCTCAATGGGAATTAGCGGCTGTGTCGAGGCGCTAGCAGTGACAATCGGAGAAGTTGATGACTCGGATAATGGGGCCTGAGTATCCTGAGTGCTAGTGATAGTTGACACTATCGCCGATGTTGAGAGTGTTTGCGAGCTGAACTGAGTCTTGTTGGGTGGTGGTGTGGAAGCTTTTGTTGTTGTTGACTTGGTTTGTTGAGTGGCCGTTGGTGCGATGGGTACTGGCTGTGGCAGTATATCAATAGAGATGGTTGGGGACGTCAAAGTAGGAGGTGAAGTTGATACAAGCGCTGGCAAAGGCTGTTGTGAAGAAGCCAAACGTGGAATCTTGTCAAGGTTTGAAATGAAACTGCTGTCGTTGCTATAGAGATGGTCATGACGTTGAATTAGAATATGAATATCATGACTTACAGAATGTCGATGAGCTGAACTGCTGTCACTGGAGATGGGACCACGTTATTGGTATTTGCATTGGTTGTAGTGTCGATACTGAGAAGTAAAGAATTGTTTGGAAGGAGAGCCATTTCAGATGTTGTCGAATTGCTATCAATGTCGTCCACTTTGATCAAGCCGCTATCATCAAGGACTGGAGAAAGCTGCAGAGTTGGTGAACGTTGCCGTTTCCTGGTTGTAGATTGGACTTCCCCAGCCTCCTGCCGTCGAATATTCTGTCTCCAGGATGCATATAGTCGAGATGCCCATATTGCAAGTTTCCATGAGCCTTCACAGAGCCTGAATTCGAAAAATTCGCTCTCCATCTCCACCTGAATGTAGTCTATTGCCTGATCATCAAGCTCTCGCCACTGTCCACGGTCTAGGCCCTTTGTCCTGAGTGAGTTACAAAGTCGTCGCAACTTCTCACTAAACTTTCCCACTCGCGATCGTGTGACAGGTTCCCCTGATTCATCTTCGAGAAAAATATGCTTTTGAGTATCATCATCGTTTGAAGGCCGTCCTCGTCATGGCTTCTGTGTCGCTAGGCCATCTGTATCCCCATATTTCTTCTTGTATTCTTCATATGATTCTTGTGTCCAAAACTTGACATCAGGATAATTTTCTTGCTTAAGAGGCTCTAGTGCCGCTAAAGAAGTTAACAAATTTGTTGATGAACCAAGATGGTCGATTTTTTTCAACAAATCACTATAGTTGCGTCTGCAACTATCATGAGCGGAAATTCTGCAATATAAGTAGCACATACTCTGAAACCTCTAATTTTCCTTGTAATCGGGCAATGTCCATATTAAGAGATGCAACTTCATTGCGCAAATGATCAATTAATGCATTGTTGGAATGAAATTGAGAGTATGACGGCACAAATGATTCATGGAAATATGGCAGCTAGCTGAAAATATAAGTACAGGTATGTCATAAGAATAATTGGTCTTAACTTGTTGATGTTGAACTGGATATCTTGAAGTAGACGAACAGCTGGAATGTGGTGACTCGACACTGGAATCTGAATGACACTGATCAGATAGTGATCTATTGACAAAGTTTACTGGAGATTGCAGAAGAGGCTGCATATTTGAATGCATGGTTGAATATGAAAAAAGTCTAGAACATGAATGACTTGAGGAAAACTTGGTGATGATGATGGTACTTCGAAGACAGAGTGACAAGTACGTCACAAGCTTTCGCTGTTACACATACAATTGCGGCTCGACAACTTGCAATACTTTGTGGCCTCCAGTCATATATTCTCAACAATGTCACTTTCTTTGGAAGAAATCAGAAAACTCGATCATCATACCCTTTTTTCGAGTGGCAATCCTGTGTATATAACTTTAGTTTCGAAGCATGATTTGCTGGTCAAAGAGCTAGAACTTCAAAAAAGTCTTGGGTACTTTGCATTGCGAGCTATTTTATTTCTTCAGAGATGTTATTAATGCATTTTAAGTCTTCACCACAAGGACACAACTCTCTATGCAGATTCTTCAGGCAATGATATCGACTCAGACCTACTGGGCAAGATCTATCGAGTCAAATATTTTGCTGATGGAAGGAGGTTAGTTTATAGGTGTCCAGGCACATCTTTGAGACCAATCATAGTATGCATTTCTTTTGATTCTACTACTTTAACTGAGAGATAGAATTTTTCAGACCAATCAAGATTCCGATCAAACCCTTGTTGATGATGAAGTAAATGTAGTATCGAAGAATGCAAAGACATAAAGGACTAGTCATTCATTCATTTGTTTGCTTGAAAGCTTTTACATGTTCTGGCTGTTTGTGCTATTTTCTGTACATAAAGGACTAGTCATTCATTCATTTGTTTGCTTGAAAGCTTTTACATGTTCTGGCTGTTTGTGCTATTTTCTGTAATTTTAGATTACTGTAAAAATTCAAATCAATCTGCATATGTGCCATTCTCATTATTTTCTGGACCCTCGTCCTCCTCCTCTTCACCTTGATTCAAACCCATCTTTTCCAAAATGAAGTATTCATCAACTTGTCTCTCAACTGCACCATTTGCAGTTACCTTGAAATTGGGTATAATAGCAACAACAGATTCAATCTGTCCGACATTGATTGCTTTCAAAGATGTGCTTCCAAGATATTGACAAACATAAACTGTCTTGCTTGATTTCTCCCATAAAATACGATCTGGAGAAGAGAGAACTGAGATTATAGCAAGAGTATGAATGATTTCACCAAATCTGAGACGAAAGTAATATTGTACTTCTGCAAAATTTGAGATATTTCCATTGCGAAACTTGTGTTCATCAGAAGCCTGTCCATAATAGTATCAGTTTATTTCACATACTTTTATAACACATGTCTTCCGTAATGATTGTTGTGATTTTGACTCCATCCAAAGTGATCGAGCAATTTGACCATTGGGAAGACGAAGCCGAGCCCAACGACGTACAGCATGTGGCCATGCATCTTGATTAGGCCAGTTATTCTGAGACCATAATTCCATGATTGCAGCTGCTTCTTGTGTGGATACATTGACAAGTGTGAGCTGACAAGGACGTAATAGAACATAGCCATCAGCACCAGGAACAAGTAAAGCACCTGCTGGAATATGTTTTGCCTGGTCTTCACACAACAGTATCTGAGGCATCATAGCAATGAGAGAATTAGTCTGTGCACGTAATATTCCTCTCTGTGCAATATTTGCATATGGGTCCCTGTCCTGGCGAATCTCATTGCCAAGGTTTCCTATTGCAGTCTCCATGGTCCATTGTGCATAACATGGAAGAGGTCCTGCTCGAAGAGTTTCTGGAGCAATATGAGTAAGAAGATGGATACTTTGTCGTAGAAAATGGATTTGATCTTCCCGACGCTGCACATAAAGTTCTTCAAACTCTAGGTGGAATTCGCAAAGAAGGCGATGTGCTTCAGTAATATGTTCAGAGGATAACCTTGTTTGATAGAGGAGTCGCATTCCTCGAACAAATTTACAGTAACTGATCCAGTATTTTTCGGGTAGGATAGAATGAAGGAAAGCTGGCCCAAGACCAAAAAGATATATCACATACTCCGATGCCTTGTATCCAGAGTTTATTTTTGCTGCAATGTTTCTGGGAGCACGTCCAAAAGAGGATGGTATAAATGGAGTTGCTAATTCAATAGTCTTTCCATGAGCTTCCCAGACTTTTCCTACCAAGACTTTCCAATCCCAAGTATTTGTTGAATCAGGCTGATAACACTTGATTGTGCCACGCCATAAACCAAGAAGAAGATCAGGATCATTTATAGCTGATAAATGCATCAGATCCAAAACAAAGATATTCGGTATTCCCAAGGTGCAATAAAGCCCGCTGAATAAAGATGGTTTGCTGAGACCTGTTGAGAGACGGAGAGCATTGTATTGGTTACGATTTTGCACGTGTAACAATGCAGAGATGTTGGTATGGTACCGAGAACTGATTTCTTTGCTGTACTGATGTAATTGTGCAAATGTCACATCTGGATGAGTGCATTGAGGTACCGTATAATTGTTAGGCTTTTGCATCGAAGAGTAGTAATGATTGTCGCCATGACGTCGTTGGCCTGGAAGACCACAATAAACTCGGCATCCATGCTTTCCATTATGACCAACCATTCCTGTCATGTTAGCCATTGCAGGGCTATCAGCTGTTGCCAAAGTCAGGAAAAGAGTGGACTTTTCAATGTACAACTGAGTTGATGCATCCCAAATACGCAGACCTTCTTTCTGAAGAGCTGAAACATGATGGAGTGCTGGATATATGACAGAATCTGAATGCTTGGGTTTTCCAGAGCCACCAAAAAAGCCACCAGGAATAACAAATCGCTTCTTATATCTGATATCAGGGGAGAGGTTGTGGATTATCCAAGTGAAGATCCAGCAATCAGACTCCTTGTCACGATAAAGCTGGGCGCCGTCAATTGATAACTGCAGTGAAATGTCTCCTTTTTTAAATCTTCCTTCTATCCATGCATTCAGAAAATCTCGACCACATGCAGTGTCAGTATACTCCAATATCTCCCCATTATTTTGCTGAGCATGCGTGAGTATCTGCTCAACAAATTCATCCAAGTAATGCATGAGCTTTGCAGTATGTTCAGATCGATGGAGAGCTTGTATAACAGATCCAATAGGAATGGTTGGATATTGCCGTCGTGGTTTCATAGTTCCACTGTGATATCGTGGCTCAGAACACTCTGGGCAGGCATCAAGAAGACCAAATGGGCCTGTAAAGCCAACGCATAAAGCAATGCACATGTCGTGCATGATGGGTGTTACTCCAGTAATGAGCTCGATTCGCCGTTGTACCTGATAGTATGAAAAATATGGGTCATCTGGATAACATGCCTGATGCGCTGCTCGAACGTCATCATACATTTGTTCAGATGCATTTGTGGTTGCAAGATATGTCCTTATTGCCTTTAGAAAGTGACGATCGTTGATTTCATCAGATGGATCAGAAGGGGCTCTACGCAGACGCTCGATATCCTCAGCAGACATATTGCTGTTCTCTAGAGTAGCAGTTTGGAGACTTTTAACAAATTCGGTTGCAATGCGAATATCATCTAGTGGGGATTGGAGTCCAACATCAATGAGTTTGTTGGATAATACGAGGTTCAGAGGATGTCGAGGTAGAGATGACTCAGGTCCTTTATGTACAGGATGCTCGATTGCTGGTTGCTCAAAAGTATATTGAAGCTCGGTATCACAAGGATCATCTGGTGTATCTCCACTGCCAGAGTTCTGCATCTGGCGCAAGTGTCAAAACAATAGAGGTATTTCATTACAGAATACTCACATTATGTCCCTCGCCTGCATCTAACCTACGCCGATTGCATCTCGCGGTTCCTTCTAATTCATTTTCAGATCTCTCACAACAATGTCCCGCGATTTCAGAATTATCAGATCCACGTCGACTGAGGAAGTCATCTAGAGATCGGTCCTGTTGTTGCTGGAGTTCAGTTCTGCGGTGAGCGCGTTGCCGACGACCAGGGGCTTGCCGTTGGGAGGACAGTGACATGATTGATATGCGTGGGATTGTCAGCTTCGCACACATTTTTCAATGTTTGTTGAGCTCATGTGATTTGGATCGAACAAAAGTAGAAGTGACTTACATTGAAATGCTGAAGCGCTGAAGTCAACACCTTAACAGGTCAAAAATCAAGTCGAGTGTAATCGTTGGATGGATTTATTTAATGCGTGGTAATATTGGTAATATAAGGTAAATACTGAAAATGTTTGCTAATACATGGACTTCTGAC
The DNA here is from genome assembly GCA_027475525.1 of Macrolepiota albuminosa. Lineage (NCBI taxonomy): Eukaryota > Fungi > Basidiomycota > Agaricomycetes > Agaricales > Agaricaceae > Macrolepiota > Macrolepiota albuminosa. The sequence goes on from JAMWFC010000115.1 coordinate 146,866, forward strand.
TGGGGGTAAGCAACTACATTACTGGTGACGAACAATATACTAATAGCCTACCTAGTAGAATTACTTCCCTGTATACTCTAGATAGGCAATCTGAGTCAAGTATATGAGACTGAGGTAGAATTACTTATATACTCTAGACTCTAGACTCTAGGATGTCAGCTTCTAACAATGGCTTTGTGGGTTAAAAATAGTACTGTCATAGATTTCCGATCTGCTGGCAGTTCACACCTACAGTATTGTCAAGCCTCTTAACCAAGAGCATGTATTTTGTTGGCTCAGAGCCAAATTGAATGTGCTAAAGAGGTTTGCTGCCAGTTCATTGATCTCTCTCAGCAATGATCCTCTTTCTACAATCTCCAATCTCATGCTTATCAATGGAAATTCATCCTTTGGCTTTCCATCACACTCTTCTAGTTATCATTCAGACAAGTGTGGCTCTTTCAAGTATACATACAGACAGCTTATATATACTGGCTCAAAAAACTGCCCCAATGTTTGGCCTTTTTGGAAAGATTCACATGGTGTGCAACAATTACATAAGCAGAAAATCGTAGAAATTCACATGACATACAATTGCATCCTGGCTTTATAATGACATATAAATCATGTGATTTGGATAAGAACTTGCTGATTAATAAGTTGAACAAAATATTCAATCATTGGGGCAGTTTTTTGACTCACTTTAATTTTCATATTTTCTCAATACTTTTCAGCAGTAGAAGATGGAAACACCTTGTGAGAAGTATAAACAATGTCATGTGACCTTATTTGTACTAATTTGACATGTTCAACTTCAATCAATCACCTTCTTGACACTCTACCACCATCATGCAACCTATTTCTGCTGTCAATTGCTCTTCTGTTGCTTCTCTCTTCAATGAGGGGTATTCTCAGCAAAGAGCTAGAGAGCAACAAAGAGAATCATCCTGGAGGTTATCCTTCCAAGCTTACAGCATGTGACAAACAGTCTATTATTTGTCAAATTACTATTGGGAAGCTGGATAATGCTGTTCAAGCTACACAGTTCATTAATTCTGTCATCTCTAGTCCTGTCAATCCTCAGACAGTCAGAAATGCATTGAAGGAGGCAGGCTTTTGCTCAGCAAACAAAGAAGAAAGTTCCTATGTTCAAGGCTGCTCATTGTGCAAACCAGCTCAAATTTGCTTAGTATCATGAAAGCTAGACAGTGGAGGATTGGAAAAGGGTTTTGTAGAGTGATGAGACAAAGATTAATCAGATTGGATCAGATGGGAAGGTATATGTGTGGAAAATTCCAGGGGAACCATTATCTAACCACACCACTACACCAACTGTCAAGCATGGAGGAGGAAACAATTTAATTGTATAGAGCTGCATGGATTGGAATAGAGTAGGGAAGCTCATAGAAGTTCAGGAGAAGATGGATGCTGCACATTATTGTGAGATTTTGGATGAGGGAGTGGTAGAAAGCTTTGAGAAGTTGGAAATGGAGGAGGAAGAACAATATTTTCAGCAGGACAACAACCCAAAACACATCTCCAAATGGGCAACAACCTGGTTTTCTGATAACAACATTATTGTAATATCCTGGCCTGCTCAATGCCCTGACCTCAATCCCATTGAACATCTCTGGGTTTACATCAAGCACAAACTTTTGGAGTATGAGGTACCCTCTAAAGGAGTGCATGAGTTGTGGGAGAGAGTAGTCAAGGAGTGGAATGAAATACCATCAGAGGTATGCCAAAGCCTCATAAAGAGCATGCCTAGAAGGATCAAGGCACTTATAAAGGCAAATGGAGGCCATACCAAGTACTAGATATGAAAATTAGAGTAAATTAGAGTGGGTCAAAAAACTGCCCCAATGATTGAATATTTTGTTTGATTTATTAATCAGCGAGTTCTTGTCCAGATCACATGATTTATATGTCATTATAAAGCTAGGATGTAGTTGTATGTCATGTGATTTTCTACGATTTTTTGCTTATGTAATTGTTGCACACCATGTGAATCTTTCCAAAAGGGCCAAACATTGGGACAGTTTTTTGAGCCAGTGTAAGCAGGAGTTTGTCTTTCTGACTTCCAAAATCTGAAGTTTTCCTGCTTTGTTTGTGTCATTGTTTATTTAGACAATTTTTGAGGTTTTAAGATTTTGTTGTCTTGTACAGTTGTATTTCATACTTTTAGTCCTGGCATAGATAATCTCTAGACTTGTTCTTTTTGGATCTTCCTCTGCCAGATGAGTAGTTATTATGATATTGTTGGTATATACTCTAATATGTCATCGTAGACTCATCACTGGGAGATTCCTTACTGTGGTGGCGGCATCTCTTGGTTACTTTCCAGCAACTCAACAGTTTTATTCTCTTTTATTTAATTCATTTATCTACTTCCCCAGGGCAATCATACCTGATTGTCCTGTATAGTTACTTAGCCACCAGGTTTTTATGTGTGGTGTGACTCAATCCTATCCCTCAGTTTTTTTACCAAAGACTGAGGCATTCTAAGACTTACTTCATACTACAGGTTATTACAGTAGCTCAAAAAACTGTCCCAATATTTTATATTTTTTGAAAGATGACATTGGCATGAAGGATGGGAAGTACTTAAAATCCTGATTAAATCAGGTAAAATACTATGGCATCGTAGCTACAAAATGAATCTAGGTTTATGTAATCAAGATCAAAACTGATGGAGCAATAGCCATTTTAAAATATTCACTCATTGGGACAGTTTTTTGAGCATCTCTAATTTTAGTATCTAGTACTTTGTATGTCCTCCATTTGCCTTGATAACTGCTTGAATCCTTCTAGGCATGCTTTCTATTAGTCTTTGGCATACCTCTGGTAGTATTTCATCCCACTCCTTTGCAACCCTCTCCCATAATTCATGCATGCCATAAGGAGGTGTTTCATACTGCCTAAGTTGCTCTTTGAGGTACTCCCAGACATGTTCAATAGGGTTGAGATCAGGGGATTGGGCTGGTGATAGAACCCCATACAGGATCAGCGCATCAACGGCAGGCTACAGCAACACGGCACAGGTCCGGAATACCTTAGCGCGCGCTAACTAACCAATTTTGGCAATATTTGACGGCCGTGCATGGCAAGAAGCAGATTCAATCAGTGATAGCGCCGACGGCAGACAGAATGACAACTGACAGATGGCATCAGTCACTGATGACAGCGCTTAGCGAGAAGCCTGATGATCTATCAAAAACTGACGGACAGCTTGGCATTTGACCTTGGCGTCTGACATCGCTTAGCGCCTCGATCTGGCGCCTGACATCGCTAAGCATTTTGGACAGACAGAAGGGTGATGGATTGATGGTTTAGCTTCGCGATCTGTTGCCTGGTGTCGCTAAGGTTCTTGAATGGACGGTAGGGATCTGAAACCGTTGGAGCTACCCCTATGAAATTTTCTAGTTTACCGCACTTTGGCAATGGTTGGTCACTGGCGACGGTGAACTCCTTGTAGTATATAAAGTACTTACCGACTTGTACATACATCATCGAACAACAGACCAGAGTTTCCTGCTCCCCTTACTTCAGTCTCCCTTACGCTCTAGATCTCATTTACGGTCGGCAACATCGAGCTCGTCGGCAGCTGCAGACTTCATCACTAGCCTTCGACTTATTCGCGCCTTGCATCTATGGCAGGCATTTACGATGCTTAGACTTTGCTAAGCTTACTGTGTTTTTGCCGTTGACATTGTCGTGTTCGCTTACCGCTCCCTTCATAGGCGCTTTACCTTAGCGCTTTACACTTGCCGACCCCCTTACCGACTTTTCCCCATTTTCATAGGCGCGTTCTCTGGGACCTGCCTGGGACTCCCCACATCACTTATAGCGCGCCCAACGCAAGCAATTGGTACAGTAACACTATAACTATATTTGTTACTGACCAAACTTTGGGCGTCATCACTGGCCACCAAAGGACATTAAAGTTGTTGTCCTCAAACCACTTGTCAGCCCTCTTGGAGTTGTGTTTGGAGTCATTGTCCTGTTGAAAGTAGTGGGCACCCTCCTCCATCTCCAACTTCTCAAAGTTCTCCTTTGCTCCATCATCTAAAATTTCACAGTACTGCTCTGCATTCATGATCCCCACCACCTCTACAAGCTTTTCTACCCCATTCCAACTCATACAGCCCCATACCATGAGATTATTCCCTCCTCCATGCTTCACAGTAGGTGTAGTTGTTCAGTCTGAAATGTCTTCTCCTTGTAGCTTCCACACATACTGCTTCCTATCTGACCTAATCCTGTTAATCTTTGTCTCATCTGTCTACAACACCCTTTTCCAGTCCTCTATAGTCCAGTTCTGATGCTTCTGAGCCCATTTAAGCTGTAGTTGTCAATGTTTAGCTTTGAGCATAGGAACTTTTCTCTTGGTAGCAGACCAATACCCCTCCTCCTTCAACACATTCCAGACAGTCTTGGAAGAGACAGGGTTGGAAATGATGTTGTTGATAAAATTAGTGGCCTGGACAGCTGTATCAAGTCTCCCAGTTGAGATTTGTCGAACAATAGCCTGTTTATCACATGGAGTAAGCTTAGCAGGATGGCCTCCAGGATGGTTTTCCTTGTTCATCTCCAACTCTCTACCAATCCTCCCAGTAGCAGACTTCCCTAGACCAGTTTGAGCCCCAATCTGACCAGAGAATACCCTTGAGCAAGAAGAGAAGCAACAGTAGAGTGTTGTGCAGAAGGAACAGTTTGAGCCCCAATCTGACCAGAGAATACCCTTGAGCAAGAAGAGAAGCAACAGTAGAGTGTTGTGCAGAAGGAATAGGTTTCATGATAGTGGTTGAAAGTCAAGATGTAGTTCAACCAGCTTGAACTACTCCCAAATATATCTAAACATGGTCACATGACTTTGTTTATATTCCCACATGCAACTTACTCTTTATTTCTGAGTAAAATAGGGATAAACCTGAAAAATTAGAGATGCTCAAAAAACTGTCCCAATGAGTGAATATTTTAAAATGGCTATTGCTCCATCAGTTTTGATTTTGATTACATAAACCTAGATTCGTTCTGTAGCTACAATGCCATAGTATTTTACATGATTTAATCAGGATTTTAAGTACTTCCCATCCTTCATGCCAATGTCATCTTTCAAAAAGTATGAAACATTGGGACAGTTTTTTGAGCCACTGTAGCCCCAAAAAGCACTCACTTGCAACATGCACTCACTCACACCATGCCCACTTAAAACTACATTTACTTACACAAAATACACAACATGACTTCCACTACATTGAGAGGTAACAGCAATCCCTCCACATTTCCAGAAGAATTTTTATTCAATGGAAGGAACTACATCATGTTCAGGGACCGAGCCCTTCTACCAGCAAAACTTAGAGGTGCAGAGGGTTATCTTGATGGAACTATAGGAATACCAAACCCCAAAATGATGGTACCTACCCCCCCAGCAACAGAGTGGTGGGACAAGTCCCCATTGTCATCGTAGACTCATCCCTGGGAGATTTCTTACTGTGGCGGCAGCGTCTCTCGGTTACTTCCTGGCGACTCAACTGTTTATTCTCAGTTTTCTTATCCTTGTTTAATTCATTTTTATTTACTATTTACTTTGCCAGGACGATCGTATCCAATCATCCTGTATAGTTACTCAGCCACCAGGTCCTTATGTGTGGCGTGACCCCCATCCGATCCCTCAGTTCCTTTACCATGGACTGAGGGTATGTCATTACCTCTTCTATACGGATTAGACTTCTTTACTCACCTTCTACCTGTAGATCTAATACTTACTTCGTACTACAGGTTAACAGAGTTCCTTTACCACGGACTGAGGATCTAATACTTACTTCGTACTACACCCATCCCACCAAAAGTGGCAAGCATGAAATGCATGGACATTGGCACTCATAGTCTATAATACAAAAAATCCTGTTGGTCTTGGGATCAAAGTGTCGGATACGGTGGCTAAGGTCTGGGAGACTTTGAAGGAGTCTTATGGAACGATTTCTGACTTGGAGGCGAACATGGCAGAAAATGCCTTAAGGACAACAAAATATGTAGATGGGATGGATTTTCAGGAACACATCACGCATCTCTGTTCAAAATGGAACTACGCAATTGAAAAGGGAGCCGACATAAAGGATAACCAATTTAAAGCTATTATCATCTCCTTCCTCCCAGCTTCCTGGGATTATATCATCGCGTCCCTCCAATCTACCAAAACATCAACGGAACTCATCACAGGCTTGAATGTTCATTGGGAACATTTGAAGGAATGATTAATGGCCAGAACAAAATCAAACTCCACAGCGCTCATCGCAAAAGCACCACAACCCCAAAATAAGCCAGTATGCACCAATACTAACTGTGGGCGCACTGGACACACAATTGAGAATTGCTACTAGAGAGGAGGAGGGAAGGAAGGACAAGAACTGTACAATGAGCACAGATGCGGTGAGAAAAGCAAGGTGAGAGAGCGCCAATGCGCTCACCTGGGCAGCCAGAGGGGAAGGGGGGAGGACAGAGGAAAGGGCCACCAAAATGTCTGAGACCGTGCGCCACACTGACTGCACCATGGCATCTGCCAGGCCCCTGGCGCCGTGCTGAGATCGGCTTGCAGTCTGGTGAGAGAAGTGTGGGTGAGACCGGAGAACTGACACGCAGAGGCCTCCGAAAACGCTCGCCACCTTCGGCACTTGCCTTTACGCTGAACAATTCCTCGCACGGGACAGTGACAAACGCCCAGTTACTCGTCAACAAACTCGGGATCTGCCACGCTCTCTGGCGGTGGCTCATGGGTCGCTCTGGACTTTGGCGTCGAGGTACTTGTCAGAGGGCTAAGGAAATAAAAGCTGACCGTGGAGAACGCGAGGATGGCCGCAAGAGGCAGGAGAGCTGACCAAGGACGAATAAACGCTGACCGTCGAAGAAGAACGTGACAAAACACGACTTATTTATTTGGTTACCTACGTGGCGATACTAACTTGTGATTACATAATTTCAATGCGATGCACCTCTCACCGAACTCAACCTTTGACATTACCTACGTGGCGATACTAACTTGTGATTACATAATTTCAATGCGATGCACCTCTCACCAAACTCAACCTTTGACATCCCTACTTGGAGATGAGGTGCAGAGCAACCAAAGAGAAAGAAAGGTCCCCCACTGAATTAAAGTCCCCCCCACTCAATGAAACAACCCACTGTTCATCAGGCATTGAGACGAGTCTTGAGGTCTTGCCATTTTTCCTTGTTCATACCCAACTGCTGGCGACGTTCTCGTTCTGTAGTCGCTTGGGTGAGGACATGTGTAAACTCTCTGGCAGACATGGCTTGAATGGGCTTGTCATCATCGGAATCAGAACTGTCAGTGTCGGAGGCGGCATGTGAATCATGAGCGAAATTGGCGGCAGCGGCAACATCAGAGTCAGAAGTGGATGAAGAGCGATTGCAATGACGGCAGCGATCGGTAGCCTCATTGATAATCTTGTCCTTTATCTTCTGTGGCATGTCTGCAATGCATCGAGAAGAGCGATGTCCAGGAAGGCCACAGCGGTGGCAGACATCCTTGTTACGAGGGTTGAGCCACTCATACCTTGGTGCCTCATCATCATCCTTTGAGCCTTTTCCTTTCCTCCCCTTCTCCTTCACTCTACCATACATCACCCTAACCTCATCAGCTGCATTGGGATTGAGTGCAGTATGTGTGTCTTCCTGATCAGTGAGCGTCTTCTTGACAGCAGAAAGCGAAGGTTCCTCTGCCTGAGTGGTGAGAAGAGTGCGAACAATGGAGAAGTCGGGATGGAGATTCATAAGAATGGAGTCGATGACATCAACAAGAGGGGGAGCATGGCCAAGCATAGTGAGAGCGTCATGAGCAGAGATGATGTCTTGAATGTATACTGAGACTGGTTTTTCGATATCGTGGATAGGATTATACAGACGCTTCTTGAGCTCAAAGCGCTTCGCACGGCTGTCCTTCTGGAACTCAGTTTTGAGACTGATCCAGACGTCATTAGCAGTTTGAGCAGGGTTGGTGTTCTTGAAGTGGGTATGAATGATGTCGGTAGAGGAAATGGTCTTGTAAAGGGTGGCACGAGCAGACTGATCATCTTTTGACCAAAGAGCAGCAGCAGAAAAATCGCTAGGGCAAGATGCCTCACCCTTGATGTGTGCCAAGACTGATCATCTTTTGACCAAAGAGCAGCAGCAGAAAAATCGCTAGGGCAAGATGCCTCACCCTTGATGTGTGCCAAGATGTCATGCCCAACAAACGTCATTTCCAGCTCCGTGACCCAAGCATCATAGTTTGATCCATCAAACCTGTTGTCCGGATTGAATGTGCGAAGCATTTCATAATGAGAAGGTGCCATGATCGGAAGTGATGAAAATTTTTAACAAATAAACTGTGTGCTGAATTTGTGCGCAGTCGGGGCCCATAACCTGTCAGAGGGCTAAGGAAATAAAAGCTGACCGTGGAGAACGCGAGGATGGCCGCAAGAGGCGGGAGAGCTGACCGAGGACGAATAAACGCTGACCGTCGAAGAAGAACGCGACAAAACACGACTTATTTATTTGGTTACCTACGTGGCGATACTAACTTGTGATTACATAATTTCAATGCGATGCACCTCTCACCGAACTCAACCTTTGACAGTACTCCCAGTCCCCGATCCCTAACCTGACTCTCTCCAAGTCGGCAGTCTAATCTTTCTTCGTTGCCCTTGCTCATGCACTTACATACATACTGCTCTGCTGGTCGGTCATTGCACGATTTGGGGTGGATTTTTCAAAGGTCAGTCTCCCTTCGTCTACAATATTCGACGAGTGCTTATAGTTTTCATCAACTTACCGTACATTTTTGGGGAACTTGAGGCAGAATCGATCGGCTTGGCATTTCGATCCAGCCCCGAATCATGGGCCACGCGATCCAGCCCGGAAGTTATGAGGATGGGCGTACTCAAGACTCTGAGTAGGAACCATCAGACATACTGGGATAACCCCAGCAAATTCATCACACAGTTGCTCTGCGGAATTTCGTACTCTTGGCATCGTCAACGGAAAGGTGAGCGTCAACCACGACGCGTGAGCAGCATGAAGAACGCCCTCCTCCGTCCTCATTGTGAAGCCGTCCGTAACCAAGGACGTTCTAAGTCCCCTCGCGAAGAAAATGAATCTTAAAAACTGTCGAGTCGCAGACATTAATCCTGGCGGTTTCGAGATGCCCGCCTATGGCAAGAAAAATCGCACTTGTCCAGCTACTTCCGCTTCATCCGGCCTCGAAGATATGGCCTTCAACGCAGGATTCCTGAAATGGCTAACCCTCTCCGCTCCCCATTACTTTTGGTAGGATTTACTTCGTGATTATTCTTACAATTATCCCGCTACCGTGTGTCCCATTTCCGGAGATATATAGACTATCACGATGTCTTCGATACTTGGCGCTTCCCAATCCTAGGGCTTACAGCACTTTGGTAATTCAGAGAGATTCCCAATAGTTGTTCATCTTGAAATTACAGCACTTCTTTCGATTGCGTGAACTTTTGAATTACCGTGTGAAAACCTCATTAGCTATGCTGTTCCCGTCAGTGAACTAGTTCATCAATCACGACGATTATAAACAACTTGTCGCAGCATATCGCTAAACAGATGTATTCGTGTACGAATATATATAATATCTGGAGTCAATAATCGAAGATAATTGTTAGAGTAAGTAACGTAAGAATAAAACAGTAAGAGCTCACCTGGAGTCAATAATCGAAGATGATTTGACTCCAGGTGATGGCACGTATATAACCGATCGTATTGGTGAGACATGTGGAGTAGGGTCAAGGGCTTTTCAAGTAGGATGAGTAAGATACAGTAGAACTATTAGTAAGAAACGTGAATCATAGTAAAACATACGAGGTTATGACAAGGGGAGATGACGTTAGAAGTAGTCGGCACATAGCCGGAGTGGTCAGTCAATTTCCTCGACACAACTTTATGACAAAAACTCGAAACTCGGCGAATACTCACTGCCTTTCTCAAGAACAGCCTTGATAGCAAAGTCACATGGCAAACCACTGCCAGTTAAAATCTACTACGCACAGCATTTGCTCTGTTATCTCAGAGTTACTACAATGTCCACTGACCAACACGAAAGCCTTGGAATGTCACCACTTCGAGAGGGTAACGTTGGCATAGCTGGGGTATGTAGCCGGCTCAGTCCTTTACCTGGATGAATGTCCTTACATTATCTCAAGGTTTTGCAAAGAAGAGCGACACGCTTTCAAGGATTTCAGAATCCAACCCATGACCGGAACATATCAATCTTGAATACCGCAATACAGACAATTACTCTTGTCAGTAACGCAGCACCTTTGCCGATAGTCAAGGGAACGTTGTCAGCTGTTGCAGGAATCCTCAGTATTGCCAAAGTAGAGCCATGGAACATGCTATCGAATTAAATCTTACATCTTCGTCAGAATACAATCGCAAATCGTGATGACTTCAAGGAGATTGTCGAGACATGTCAGATGATCGGCCTTGTTATTTGGCGGGCTACCTCCCAAACCCCCGAACATCAGCTTGACGACACCATCCGTCGTGCAATAATCGAGCTCAAAAGGTGGGACATTATCCCCTACTGTTGTTAGTCAATCACACCTCAAGTTCTGGACGTATTCAGCTCGATGGATGCCATTCAAGATGCAGCGAAAGCAAAGGAAGGGAAGAATCTAGCGTCGAGGGTCTTTCACGTTACAATTAACCAGGAGACCATTGTAAAAATGAAGGATGAGTTGAATTATTTTCTAACCCTTTTCAACGTGAGTTAAGATTGTGTTAGTTGTTTCTTAACGGAATGTAATGAATTTATCCAGACTGAAGTTAACATGTCAACAAATATGAAACTTGACAAACTCCTGGCTGAGTTTCGTGCAGCAGTGAACTTAAATCCTCAGACGTATGCACCGACAAATGTCCATGAAGATTGGGCTCATTTATTTTGTAGGGATTCTGGGGAACCTGATGTGCTACCCAGTCGGCCGGTAGCCTTTTTCGGAAGGGACAATCTTGTCCAGAGTATCACTCAGTCTCTTCTCAATTGCCGCAAAGTTGCCCTCATTGGCCCGGGAGGCATCGGAAAAAGTACCATCGCTCGCGCTGTTCTCAACGACGAAACAATCGCCTCCAGGTTCCAAGGTCAAAGGTATTTTGTCCGGTTCGATGATATGGACGCTGGCCAGGTGAATTTCGGAACATTCCTTGACCGCATTGCAAGAACATTGGGATTAGCAACTTCGGTCAATGCTCACAATCGAATATTAAAGGCGATTTCGGCATCGGACACACTCCTTGTCCTTGACAATGCTGAAACCTTCTTAGATGCCCCTGTCGATGCTGGACAAATTGCAAACGTCATTGATGACTTCGGTGCGAGGCTCAATATCGCCATCCTCATTACCACACGCACAACCGTACTGCCTCCAAACCTTGACTGGGTTAGATTACAGGTCCCTGTGCTTGAAGAGAGAGCTGCGTGTGAAGCCTTTCAAGCATACTACCCTTCCATTGAAACATCAATTCTTACCAAACTACTCTCTGCCGTTGATTACCATCCTCTCTCAATCAATCTACTTGCGCAATCAGCGGTTCAGAACGAATGGTCCCCTCAACAGCTTCTTACTGCATGGGATTGTCAATGTGCAGCTTTACTCGAGGCTGGGGATGGAAAATCCCAAAGTCTTGCTATCACAATTGAGACGTCTCTCAACTCTCCCTCCTTTGCCAAACTTGGTGATATGGTTTATCATCTCTTGCACCTCATTGCATTTCTTCCTCAAGGAATTAGCAATACATGTCTTGTTGCCATTTCCCCTGGGGTATCAAACATTGAAGCATGCACAAATGCTTTGTGCAAGCAGTCCATTGCATATCGAAATGGTGACTTCATCACTCTTCTAGCTCCCATCCGCCTTTACATATTGGATCACCATAAAAGAGATATCTCAATGAATCCAATGTTGAGAGGACTAAGGAGATATTATGCCACCCACCTTCAAAAGTCGCAAATTCTTCTTGCAGAAGATGTAAACATAGAACACGTCCTTAATCACTGGCTCCAGGACACTGGTGGGAATATCGAAACAATTTCTGATGTATTGCAAACTACAGACAATTTTTTGTATGTCCTCTACACATATCGACCACGCCCAGTTTCTCTGCACCCTGCTATAACCGCTTTGGATATGTGCAAAATCCATTTTACTGTGTCATCCATCTGTGTGGCAGTCCTGAATTTATTAAAACCTAGAGGGCTTATAAGCAAGTCGAATTGTCTACTTCACATTTTCATGCTTTTGCACCATGTTGGACAGTTGGAAGAAGCCAAAAATGTACAACAACAGGCACGGGCACTCGCTCTTGAAGCTAAAGATTGGGATCAGCTCATTTGGGTTGAATACATTGTTGCTGTATGTTATTTTAATCAAGGCAATCTTCAGATTGCAGAGAAATTACTTGCAACAGCTTTGAACAATTGTTCAGGCCTTTCTACCCTGTTCAGACTTCATCCAATAACAAGGGCCACAGTTGAATGTGACATAATTAAAATCAATATACTCAAAGGAAGGCCTGGTGCAATACAAAGCTACCTCAACTTTCTGTCTACCTACAAGCGAAAACTTAATCAACTCGACCTCTCTTATGCAAATGTCATTGCAGGATATCTTGAACTCCATAATGGTCACTTAGACACTGCACAGAATTTTTTTGAAAAATTACAGACAAGCGACAATGAGGATAACTTTTGGAGATTGCGAAGATCTCTTGTGCTGGCTGATCTTGCTGATCAACAAAGCAACTATGCAAGTTCAAATGCATTGCGGACAGAGTTGCTTGGATGGATGGAAGTCACACCAGATCCATGCCTAACAGCTTTTCTTGCTGTGTACTTGGCAAAAGAGGGGAATGTAGAGCAGGCTCAAGAATTGATTATTTCTCTTTTTAAGCACAGTACCAAACATAACAATCCACATGCTCTATATCTGTATTACTCTGCTGGAATGGTTGAACTGACAAATAGGAACTTCAATAAAGCTGAGGAGTACTTCCATGAAACAATTGAAATCAGTATATCCCTTGCAAGATTAATCATCCGTGCCCGCTCATATAGAGCACTTGGTAAGATTGCTATAGTCAGAGAAGACTTGTCAAGTGCAAAGGAACATTTCAAAACTACTACCGAGCTGTGCAAGATCATAGATCTTCCAAAAGAACGCCTGTATTTTGACTATGCATGTTTTATCCCTGACAAAAGATTTGATGGATGGAATCTGTATCAAGAGGGTCATGTCATGTTCAGTCATGTTGGAGACAATGCTCAAGCATGAGACCTGCTTCGAATTGAATCTTTATTTACACTTGAGTGCAATTGGCAATTAGCTTAATTACATCTCAAGTAGAACACAGACTTGTAAATTAAAACATAGCTGATGCACCAGGCATGGTTCTTATAGAGATAACAAGCATCTGCATCCTGATCAAAATGCTTGCATTCTGTAATCAATCATTCTTGAACACAACTGCAAAATGACTTTTCATATGTTTAAACAATTATCCAATTACTCTGCTGCTGTAACAGTAACATACCCAATTGCAAGGCTACTTTTCATGGTTCTGGACAGGGTTGAGATTGTCCCCACAATTATAAGATTTATGAATTGTGTTAGTATGGTTGTTATGCCAATCTGTATATGCTGACTCTTGGTCCATACCTTATTCATTGATTGCGACTATGAAAGGTCCAGTGTAGAGACAAAATAACAGTAAGCTACAGGTAAGTAAATGTAGTTATTGGAAGTGTTGTAAGTGGTGCTCACCCTCAGTTGTTCAATAGAATAATGGACCGGTGAGTGTTTTCTTACCTCGGGTCTCGTTGCTGACTTTGGCGCAGTGCCTCCACTGCGCTCGCCGAACGGTCCCCTGCCTGTTCGAGG